>CM076579.1:1065636253-1065920852 GCA_034641835.2 Pinus albicaulis
CAAAATAAATATATATAGATTAAAATCATATATATATATATATATATATATATATATATAACAAAATAGGAATTTCTATATAGCTTTTATAATTAGATTGGTTGATTCATATGGGACTAATAAACAATATCAATCTGATTTGGAAAGTTAAAGAATACATAAAGGCTCCCAAAAGCATCATATCTTTAAAGTGGATCAAGTAAAGTGAAATTCCTGATTCAAAATATTTTTAAACTTCAACACTTATAGAGTCTCATCTTCATAATTAGCAATTTAATTGTGAATAGTTTGGATTATATGAGTAGTGTGACTATAATTTAGTCCATATAAGAGTTACAGAGTACATATATTTATATGTAGTTTAATTGAGAGTTATAAGAATAATAATTTAAGGTAAGCGAACTTTCTTTTAATATAGTTTAGTTATTCAGAAAAAGGATTTGAAAAGATTGATCAAATTTCCTCCGTTAACAATTTATTAAATTATTAGCTATATTTTATAGAATAAAGTACTCTTATTATATAAAATTAAATTACATTAATTTATAATAAATCTAAAACATATATTTCACGATAAATTTATATTATTAAAAAAATTAATTAAGTTGTTGCTTCTTATAAATACTACGAGGCTCGACTTATGTCAAGCAATGGTTAAAGATAATAAAATGTGTTAGAATTCGATTAGTAAGGGTTTCCTAGCATTCGTATGGCCCCGCACATAGTGACCTCCGCTCCCTGGGCTCGGCACTGCTCTCGCGCTCTGGACCGTGTGGCCTCTGCCCACGGGGGTGTTCTTTGACTCTGCGCTGCGTTTGCTTTTGCGCATGGGATTCCGGATCTGATCCGGCTCTTCTCCCTGGCTATGGAGACAGTAGGAGACCCTCCCTTGCCTCCTGATCTGGAGGCCTTCAGATCTCTTGTAGCTGCTTCCGAAAAGAGGCCGCCCTCGGCCACACAGCAAAAATTTGTTAAAAAACTGGACAATATTCCTACGGTGGCCCTCCCGGTGGAAGACGCTTGTAGATCAGCTCTCAACTTGGCAGAGAGAGGCCTTATCGGTCAGTTTACTGGGCTATGGCCATCCCCGAAAGCAGTAGAAGACTGGGTCAGACGAAACTGGACACCACTGGTTAAGGAAGGAATAAAAAGCTACTTTGTAGGCAAGGGGTTCTTCGTCTTCGTGTTTGACAGCGTGGAAGATCGCAGTCTGATCTTTCGAAACGGGCCATATTTCATGGGCCCTCAAGGGCTATACTTGAACAAATGGTCTCCGGATTTTGACCCCGCGCAAGATGTGCCCACAGCCGTTCCCGTTTGGGTGCGACTCCCGCATCTTCCTCTTCACTGCTGGAGTCAGAGTTCGCTACAATCCATCGGCAACACCCTAGGCAGGTACATTGATCAGGCCCCTAGGAAGGATCAGTTCTCTTGCGCCCGCATATGCGTGGAAGTTGATCTGGAGGTCGGACTCCCCGAAGCTATCAAACTATCACTGGCTGACTGGACGCATATTCAAGAGCTCGATTACGAGCAACTGCCTTTCAAGTGCCGGCATTGCCATGAATATGGGCATTTCGCCAGATACTGCAAAAAAAGAAATGAGGAAATGACAGAGAAAGAGAAAGGTGAACAGTGGAAGCAAGCAAAGAGATCAGCAGGCAGCAAACAGAACAACAAGAGCAGAGCAAGAGAAACAGTTGTCAACACCGGGCAAGGAGATTCAAGCCATCAAAATGGTGGAAGCAGGGAATCAAATAGTATTGCAGCAGACAAAAACCCCTTCGAATCTCTCGCTCCAGCATCAGACCTTCCAGAGCTCGAGCAGGACGATCCACCACAGCTGAACAATTCAGAAAACGTAGAGCCAGGTAACATCCCAAATCCGACCCCCAGCAACACTCCTTCTCCTTCATATGCTGATATTATCAAACACAAGAAGAAGATCCCAGATAATATGGGATCTTCTGATGAAGAAACCTTTGAAAGGCCCTCCAAAAAAGTAGGGAGAAGAACAAACAAGGAAACTAGGGAAGAAGAATCAGAAAGACAGAAAACCCTAGGGAGTCAACCCACCATTGAAATGACCATCGGGAGAAATACAAGACCAAGGGCGCCCAAGGGAGGAGGCCCCACCCCATCAAGTGGTAAATGATGCAGATGGTCTCTTGGAACTGCAGGGGTCTGGGAAACCCCAATAAGGCAGATGCTGTCAAAGATTTACTGAAGATGGAAACAGTGGACATCCTAATGCTCCAAGAGACCAAGATAGAAGGGGATACTCTTCTAAATACTAGCTCTATGAAATGGAAATATGACTCTGGAAAGGCGGTCAGTGCAAGGGGCTCGGCCGGAGGCATAGGCACATTCTGGTCAAAAAACTCCTTCACTTTAGAACATTGCTCAGAAACCCAACATTGGATCTATACTGAACTGCGCCACACTGCAAGCAATCTCTCCCTTGCCTTGTTTAACATGTATGTCCCAGTCCATTATGATGAAAAGAGAGAGTGCTGGAGGTCTCTCTCAGATTACATAGAACAAAACAATCTTTCCAATATAGTCATAGGAGGCGATCTGAATATAATCCTTGATCCCAAAGAAAAAAGAGGAGGGATCTATGCCAGGGACCCCTTCATCAACACATTGGAAAATCTGATTCAGCAGTGGGATTTGGTCGACTACAAACCAGTGAAAGGAAAATACACCTGGACCAACAACAGAACAGGAGAAAATCACATATCAGCCAGGCTGGACAGATTCCTTATTAGCAGCTCGCTAATGATGGACAACAGAATAGTTTACACGAAAATTCTTCCAAAGCTCACATCAGATCATAAACCGATACTACTATGCTTGAAAGAAGAAGAAGATTTGGGTCCCCTCCCATTTCGTTTCAGTCCTCTCTGGGCCGGAATAGAAGGGTTCACTGAAACAGTCCAAACATCGTGGCAGATTGATGTCTCTGGATCTCCTAGCTATGTCTGGGAACAGAAAATGAAAAACACAAAAAAAGCCCTCAAAGACTGGATAAAGAGATCTATGAAAACCCCCACTAGACAGAGGAAGGAGGCTGTCCTATTGTTAGAAGATCTCCAATTGGAAATGGAGGAGAAAGTCCTCTCACCCACAGATTTAGCCAACGAAAAAGCTGCTCAAAGGAACACTTACAGCTCATTCAGGAACGAAGAAGAGCACTGGAGGTTAAAATCTCGAAGTCTGTGGTTGAAATCTGGGGATAGAAATACTACTTATTTCCATAGACAGTGCAGAGCACGTCTCTCACGAAACTACATCGCAGAAATCACTTCCTCCAACGGACAGGTATATAAAGGATTTGCTCAGATCAAAGAGGCGGCAGTAAACCACTTTCAAAATCTTCTTAGTGCAGATGGAAATGGGAATGAGGAGGATGTTTTAGAGCTTCTCTCCAACATTCCAAATCTGGTCAGTAAAGAGGATAACGACTCTCTATTAAGCCCAGCTTCAGAAGAAGAGATTACTTCCATAGTTTGGTCCATGGAACCCGACAAAGCTCCAGGACCTGACGGATTCTCAGTGCACTTTTACAGAATCTGTTGGGAGATAATCAAGCATGACCTCTTCAGATTGATAAGAGGAATCTTGAGAAAGGTGAAAGTTGGAGGCGGAATCAACTCCACCTTTCTTGCTCTAATCCCTAAGGAAACAAACCCTGGTTCCTTTGATCGTTATAGACCAATCTCACTCTGCAACTCTTCATACAAGATCGTGTCCAAGCTACTGGCCAATAGAATCAAGCCACTTCTTCAAAAACTCATCTCTCCGGCTCAAGGGGGATTTGTTCAAGGCAGACAGATCCTTGACAATGTTATTCAAGTCCAAGAAGCACTTCATTCCAGCCATGCTCGGAAAGAACCAGGTATGATCATAAAACTTGACATGTGCAACGCATTTGATAGAGTAAATCGTTCTTTCCTGTATAGAGTGCTTGTTGCCTTTGGATTCAGTCAGGATTTCATAAACATCATCAAAGCCTGCATTGAGAAAGTCTGGACTGCTCCAATGGTGAATGGAAGACCTACTGATTTTTTCTTAGCTACTAGGGGACTGAGGCAGGGCTGCCCCCTCTCACCCTTTCTTTACATTTTGATGGCTGAGTCTTTGAGCAGAAAGCTAACTCATGAGAAACAAACAGGCAATCTTCCTGGGATAAGAATAGAACAGGGTATCGCTCCAGTGAATCACGCCCTCTTTGCAGATGACTCACTTCTGTTAGGGGGTGCATCACTGAGAATTGCCAATAAATTCAAGTCCGTTCTTCAGATGTTCTGCAACGTTTCAGGTGCGCTGATCAGCGAAAGGAAGAGCGCTGTCTTTGGATGGAACATAGATAAATTATCAATTGACAGGATAGCAAATGTCTTGGGATTCAATGGACACGCCGCTTGGGAGCAAATTAAATACCTCGGCCTCCCATTATCGCTGTCTAATCGAAATTCAATGTGGGAGGAGGTGATCTCTAAATTCAAGAAAAAGATTAAAGCATGGGGCGACCTCTGGCTCTCAACTGGAGGAAAGCTCACCCTAATTCGAACAGTGCTCTCAGCGTTGCCAACCTTCCAAGCATCATTGTCGATGGCCCCAAGACAGATTGCTGATCGAATTTCTTGCCTACTGCGAAATTTTTTATGGAACGGAGGTCGTGGCAACAGTAACAGGTTTCATTTAATTAAATGGGAAACAGCATTGCGCCCTTTGGCTGAAGGCGGCCTTCAACTACGCGATCCCCAGAATTCTAACTTAGCATTGGGGTGCAAGCTGTTGTGGCAGATGCACAACGATCCCAATCACATTGTCAGTCAGATATTTAAGAACAAATACCTTAATAATCAACCAATCACCTCTTTTAACACAGAAAATTCTGCTAGAGGAACGCAGGCCTGGAAGCTCTGCACCAAAGCAATCACATTCTTCAGAACTCACCTGTAAAAAATTCCAGGAAATGGCAAAAGTATCTCGCTATGGAAAGATCGAATCATGGGCCATCCTGCTCTTGCAGCTAACAATGAAATAACAGAATTAAGAGAATGGCTAAGTTCAAAAGGAGTCCGGAAGATAGAAGATATTGTTGACTGGGATCAAAATGGCAATTGGCAGAGATGGTCTTTGCCCAATATTCCATCACATTTAAATAATCAGTTAAACATTTTCATTGCTGCAATTACAGACTTTACCCCTGTGCACAAGGAGGAGGAAGACTCATGGGGCTGGGGAAAGACCGGGGTTTATACAGTTAGACAGGGATATTGGCAGCTGCAAGGCAAAAAAGACTCTCAGCATCCAGAAACCGTGTGGAAACAGATATGGGAACATTTCAGTTTGCCCAAGATCAATTTCTTTTTTTGGACTTTGTTTCATAATAGAATCCTTACTGGTGAAAATCTGTGCAGAAGAAACATTGCTGGCCCCCATCGATGTGTCCTCTGCAAAAAGGCTTTGGAAACCTCTGATCATTTATTCATTAACTGTGAGACTGCTCAGAAGGTCTGGTCCATCTTCTTGACAGGTCTGAACGTGAGAATTCCTACCCACTGCTCGATCATAGACATGTATCTGTCTTGGAAAGCTCGCTATCCCTTCAATATTGCAGACAAATCACTGTGGCACAAGGTATGGAATGCAGCACCAAAATATGTATGTTGGAAGTTGTGGCTTGCCCGGAATGAAACCATTTTTAATCAAAAAGAAATAACTGCAGATACCATAGCGAGTCAGGCCAAGAAGCTTCTTTTAGAAACCCTAAGACAGTCCACAGTCAAAGATGACAGTTCCCTTCGAAATAATGAAAAGGCATGGTTGGAAGGCTTCACCCTCACGTTCAGATCTTCAACAATCACACGTCCAGATTTCAAAGGGAAATGGCAGATTCGAGACACTGCGGACAGATTTAAGAAGTGGTGGAAAACACAAGGAAAATGCACTATTTTCTTTGATGGTGCCTCCAAAGGCAACCCAGGCAGGTCAGGAGCCGGAGGAGTCATTTATTTTCCAAATGGGAAAACTGAGGTCTTCAGTTGGGGACTTGGGATAAAAACCAACAACCAGGCTGAAATCCTCAGTCTTTTAAAGGCCTGTCAACTGGCCAGGAAAGAGAATCCAAGAGAAATAATTGTCTTTGGAGATTCTGAGTTGTTGGTAAAATCTCTAATTTACAAAAAAGGGCTCAAAGATCCAGTGTTAAATAAACAGCTTGCAAGGTTGAACAGACTTCTAAAGGATTTTCCCTCAGCACAATTCTACCATATACTCAGAGAATTAAATACAGAAGCTGATAGACAGGCAAATATTGGATGCACTCTAGAAAAGAGCATGATCAGCATAAATGCAGGGGCTGCGATCATGGCAATCATCCCCTAACATGGCATCCAAGTTAAATCAGAGATTTGTAATGCCGGATGTAGGGAATTGTAATACTTGATTTGGCTTCGGCCATCCTTTCTTATCAATAAAACTAACCGTTTCAGTTAAAAAAAAAAAAAAAAATACTAGAGGCTCAAAAGATTATAATCTATTTCATATAGCACTTATTCACAATATTTTTTTTAATTAATTAATTTAATTGAAAAGATAAAAAATTAATTATTTAGAAATAAATTTCAATTTTTTATTTGTAAATACTATTAAAAATATTATTTTGAAATTAAATCCTTACCATTTATTTAATAATCCGATAATTAAATAAAAATCATTTTAAAATAAATATAATTATTCCCATAATTATTATTGAAGGAATAGTTAATGGAGTCGTCTTTAATGCGACTTTTTGGAGACATAATTATTCCCATAATTATTATTGAAGGAATAGTTAATGGAGTCGTCTTTAATGTGATTTTTTGGAGTTTCGAGTGAGGTTGAAAATTTTGAGATGAAAACTTGATTTTTGTTATTTAAACTAGTTTTTTGACTTTATATATGAACTCAACACCTTAAAAATCCCCTAAAACTTTAAATTGTGCAAAAAATATCATTCAAATTTATAATTTCAATTCAAAAAACACTTTAAAAAAAACATTAAAAACAATTCAATAATTATTATTAAAAAAAAAACAAGGAAAAAAAAGAGACAAAAATCTGATTTATTGACTTGTTGCATGTGGGCAACTTGTTGGCCTATGAAGATAAGCTTTCAAGTTGGCGCAGTCAATCATCTGATTTACTGACTTATTGCATGTGGACAACTTGTTGGCCTATAAAGATAAGCTTTCAAATTGGCGCTTGCAAATTGCTTCGTCCGGGAAAAATCAAATTTGATAAACTTTCAGATTTGGTGGCATGTGGGTAGCTGAGTAGATGTTTGGCATTTGTGGGGACCTCTCCATTTCGTCGAGCATTAAAAGCGCCAATGCTCAGAACTATGATAGTAACGATACAACTCGAAAATACATTGACAATACATTGACAGAATGCTTGTTTGTCATGATTTTAGAAAGTTTGCACTTACCATTATCCTTCTATATTTTTTCATCAAAAATATATTAAATTTGGTTGTATATATAGAGATAAAACATGAATTCTGTAATAAAATAAATATTTTTAAAATATGTTTACCCCCATTGAGATATTTGACAACAAAAGTTTATTTATAACTACAAAGGTTAATATAGATTAATGTCAATTTAGTTTAAATGTTTAAGTATGAGGGAGACTTTCTTTTTTTTTCCTTTGTAATAAAATATTAAATGAAAAAAATAATTTTTCTTTTTATTTTTTTCATTCAAATTATATATATTATTTAAATTTGAATTAACTAAGAAAATTATTAAATTTATTAAGTATTTGGAAGAATCAAATCTTCATTTTTTGTCTAGAGTTTTTGGTTTAGGGTTCGGGTTCTCCTGATTATCTACTCGATCTATATAGAAGTGTCGCTACCTACACTCCTCATTTCTTCTACTATCTGGGGTGATACATTTTGTCTTTTTTGCTCAGGTTTTCTCACCTTTTCTCACAAGTATTCGCAATCAATGCTCGTTTTCTGTTTTTGGTCACTTAATTATTGTGGTTCTAGGGGGTATCTCTAGGTTCATGGCTCCACGATAGTGTCAACTTAGTCAGAAGGGTGGACGGTCAGCCTCCTCTTCATCAACATGCAGGCTCTTCAGATGGGATTCAGTGGTGAAATTCTTTGACTCTATCCCTCTGGAAGTCAAAAGAGAAATCCTATTGTTAGAGTCGAAAGAGTTTGGAAGGAGATGTTATTTCTTAGATTCGGAAGTCTCTGGACATAGATGCAATTGGGTTTTGGACTCGGGGTGATTTATGACACGTCGCATCCATTTTCTTCACTCCATCAATTTGCACCAACAACTTGACATCCTTCTACGCATGGTTATAAGGAACAAACAAGTCGATAATTATTGATTGTTTGTAGGACACGAAGACATCAAAAGATTCCTAAGGAATCTTCGCTTCGGCCTCGATGATATTAACTCTAGGCTAGATACATTGTAGAAATACGCAATATCTACTTCAGATACAAAATCAGTGGAGGACCATGAGGCTCTGGCGGTAATAAATGATGTGCCTTTGATTGTGGCAACCCCAACCTCTCCCTCTCCTCAACAACTTCCAATGCCTTCTTCATCGGTTCTCATCTTGGACTAGTCACCTTGCATCGGTCTCATCCTCCAAATGATGTGATGACATAATTATGGTGGGCTACCTCCTCTTTCACTCTTGGCTTTTGTTCTCCTCGGTCGCAATAACACTCCTGGCTCTCGTTCTAGTTTCACTATTGGCATGGATTTATGGTGTTTCCATGATCGCATTAATTTTGTAGTCCCTTATCTCTTTTTTGGAGTTTAGTCACGAGGCATGTAACTCTTTATGGTATATATGGAAACTCCTGTTTTTTTGTTCAATAGCAATAGGAAGTGTTTACATGGTTTTTGGTTGAAAAGTATGGCTATTGTAATTCTATTTTTTCTAGTCTTCCTTCACCTAAATAACACAGCTATGCTTCTGAGAAGGAAACATAAGACTATAGTCTAGATTTGTCTTTAATTTTGGACTAGTTTTGTTTGGAAAGCCAAGCCTTTCATTGTAATAGATATCAATGTAATCTATTTTCATTCTAATAGAAATCATTTGTAGGAATTCACAAAAAGAAATAGAGGAGTAAAATCTTGCAAAATTCTTTTGGAGTGCAAAATTTGAAAAACAAAATGTGCACCTCTCAAGATTTGATGCCTTGAAACTTAATAGTTCTAGGGTTAAGATGGTTCTGCATCATTTCTTTGTGTGTGTGTGTGGGGCGGGGGGTGGAGAGGGGCACCATGTAGAAACTCTATATTGAGTATGGAAGGAATTACACATCTTCATTTTGAGCAACATACCAATAAAATGTTTTAACAATAAGGACTTCTTTTATTTTCAATTGTTCTATTATGTGTGCACACACCAGCTCACAATTAAATATTTTATTGAACATGCACACTCTTTCTCTCTCATTGTTTTATATATAGAGAGAAAGTTTCGAAATAGTGGAACACTTGTTCATAAAATGCCCCTTCACACAAGTTGTATGAAAATATATTCATTAGTATGAAGGAAATTAATATTTTTGGGATGGTCACTCTATTAAGGATTGTCTTTCATAATGGATCTAATCCCATCATAAAATTCAACATAGATCCCTTCCTTTAATAGTGGCATGGGTTATTTGGCTAGAAAGAAACCATGTCATCTTTGAATACAAAGGTGTATGAACCTTAAAAATAGTCATTCACATTTTCGCTATTACAAATAATATGGGCAACAATACTTCCTCCTCCCCTTCAGTTTGCTATCCAGAAATAGAAATTCAAAAGCACTCTCTATGGGATTTCTTTGATGGGGAAACTCAAGGTGTCCCCCTCTTTGGGAAGGGTAGACAGAATATTTCACTTATCAAACTATGTGACTCTCTCCTTTATTGTGAACATTGAAACAACTACAAACAACTCTGCTAAATTATTTTCCTTAAAACACTTCTACAAGTGGTCATTTCTCAGGGGATAAATTCCATACATATCAATGGAGACTCTCATACATGTCAATGGAGACCCTCATAGTGTCATAAAATGGATGAAGGGAACTATAAGAATAAAAAATTGCAATCTTTTTTCATTATTTACAAAAATAAAACAATAAATAACTCATTTTACTCAAATTGTTTTTTAGCATATTTATAGGCACAAGAAAAACATCATGGATTCCCTGTTGAAAGTTGGACTAGATATGGATCGAGGTACATTTAAAATCACAATGACTTTAGAAGGTCAGTAGCAAGAATTTCTTCTCAACCCTTGGATGAATTGAAAAAACAGCAATGCACATCAACACTGTTATATTTTCCACTCTCATTTTTGGTTT
This sequence comes from Pinus albicaulis, assembly GCA_034641835.2. NCBI lineage: Eukaryota > Viridiplantae > Streptophyta > Pinopsida > Pinales > Pinaceae > Pinus > Pinus albicaulis. The sequence goes on from CM076579.1 coordinate 1,065,646,649, forward strand.
ATTTGGACTTGGGATACTACTATATATACTAGACATTTTTTATGAAATGTAAAATGTATTATTTATGTAAGAGATAGACTTTTCATCTCTAATATATAGGAGACAAGACTTATGTAGATACACATATATGGGATATACCAAAAGGGATATGTAATATGTAATTTTGTTTTCTATATAAATAAAATTGCAATTTGTTTCTTTAGAAACCATATATATAGAGAAAATTGATATTGAAATATTTTTATGATTATTTTTTCATACGAAAAATTACATATTTTGAATTTGATTTTTGAAAGTTGATTACTTTTTATTAAAAAATATTTTAAATTTGACTTAACACATTTTGAAAAATAAAATAAAAAAGAAATAGTTGTTTATGTGCGCCCTGAGATGAGTGGCATGACCAATCTGTGGCTTGAGTAGTTGCAACCCATGGACATATAAACTGTAAAAATTACCTAGGGATTGCACCCGACTTAGACCACATCAGCTCTTAGCATAGCTGGTTTTTTACCTACAAAGTTTCAAACCAATAACTTTTACACCATGAAGTGTCTTAACAAAACACCTAGTCAACACCTACTCTATACCCAATAGACTAAAAAAACATAAAAAAAATTATTATATTAAATATTTTCTAACAATTTTTCCCTATATATTATCTTTTATATATAATTATTATTTTATAATATTATTAACTTATAATAACAATAAAATTATTATTAAATTTAAAAATTCAATATACAATCATTTTCAAATAAAATAAATAGTGTAACGTTAAAATATAGAACATGGATCTTCTAATATAAATTATATAATTATTATTTTATAATATTATTAATTTATAATAACAATAAAATTATTATTAAATTTAAAAATTCAAAATACAATCATTTTCAAATAAAATAAATAGTGTGACGTTAAAATATATAACATGGATCTTCTAATATAAATTTGGAACATTCTTTTAGTCATTGATGATCAATTAATCTGCTATTTAACTAAAAATTAAATGACAATGTATAAAGTTCACATTATAAAAATAGATTAATTTAATTTTTTAATATTTTTATTTTATTTATTTGAACTCTTATTGGTTTAATTGATTTCAATCTTATTTTGTAATTTTGTAATGATGGTCATGTACCATTAGTCGTTTTTAGTTCATAAAATCTGAAGCGCCAATAAATTAAATTCCATTTGAAAATTCCTATTGTGATACGATTCATCCAAATTCTTTTCACTAAAAGCAATATGATTAGTTCATATCCTTTTCACCCAAAGCAAGGTATGCATGCAAACTCGTTATTTGGATGGCTCACTGCAAACTCGTATGTCATAATTTGTTTTGGTGTATTTTTATAGGTCTATTTGGTTGGTTTATTTATCATCCCTATTGCAATTAATACTTAAAATATTGCTATTATTTGATGTGATATATATATATATATATATATATATATTTGGTATGGTGTCGATTACATTACTATTGTGAAACATAACAGTTATAACTTTTTAGATGTTGTTATCGCATTTCCCATATTGTTAGTCGTGCTTAACAAATATAATTGTGTGGCCATTGTCACATCCCATTATTGCAGTGAGCTCTGAAATTTTCGGCTATGGTCATTAAATTATTTTAAAATTAGTTTTAAGTGGATGGACGTGATATGACAAGAGGATGGATCAGTTGTTCAGTAAATCCAATTTAATTGTATTATTTGTATTTTTTTTAAGTTAAATGGATTTTTATCGGATTTGATCTGGATTTATGCAAGAATGCAACATAATACACATATAATCATAAATACAAAAATGTAGCAGAAATAACACATTATTTCATTAATATCAAAGAAGTGAAATTTGTTTACGGACAAAATGAAAATAAACTAGCTAGGGCGCTGACATCTTATCTCTGAGAAGAGATGTGGTTGCTACAGACCTCTGAACTGTGTTACAATGAGGCTCGAGGGCCTACGTATTATTGAGAAAAATGGAAAAACCTAAACATCCAAAAACCTAACCCTAGGAGATGAAGCTCCAAAACTATGGGCCCCATTTGGGTAAATTGGTACATCAACTTCCCGAGGACGTAACTTTGACATACGATGTTTGTTTGATGCACTCAATACCTCGTTAGAAAGACCTATATGAAGACTACAACTTTTGAGTGAACAACATTGGTTTATGACTCTTATTGTTCATGGTTTTCCCAAAAAAACTTCATTTAGGGCCTCAAAACAACTCCAGAAGTTCAGGACCCGAAAAACTGCTAAAAATAGTAAACTGTGCTATAATTAAGGAAACTGAAAAACTGAAAGAAACAATGGTGGTGCCCCAAGTGGAATAAGAGGATGATCACTAATATCCACTTGGATCATTCCTCCCCCCTTGGGAGGCAATGGTCCCCATTGCATTGAGTTCCTCCATGAGATGAGGAGACTTTTGCTGAACTTGGTCCCTGGTGAACCACTTGCCTTGGTGTAGGAGTTGGCCAGATTTGACAACCCGATACAGTTTGATCTTCTACTAGCGAGTGTTCTTGATTTGCATGTCCATGATACAATCTGTGGTGGCATGTTCCATGCAGTCTGGGTTTAACTCTGTTGGTGTGAGTTGTTCTACAATGTCAGAGGTGTCCAGTAGAGGTGGGAAGTAGGGTCGAAGGTGTCACCACATTGAATATTGGGTGCAGACCAAGGAATGGTGGAATATTGAGCTCGAAGGCATTGTTTCGTACAAACTTCGTGATGGTGTACAACCCATATCAGAGCGGGCGCAGCTTGCGGTGGGTTCCAGTGAGGCGCTCCTTCTGCAAATGTAGCCACACTTTGTCACCCACCTGGAATTTGTGTGGCACCAGAAGTTGATCATGTCGTTTCTTGTACTTAGCGTTGGCTCTATCCAATATGTCATGAACTTGTTTGCGGATGTGTTGAATGTGCTCAATGAAGTTGTTCGCTTTGTCAGCTTTAGATTGGACATGATCCGAATCGCCTTGAGTAGCCACAAATGACATGGCTACGTCAATGGGACATAGTGGCTGGAACCCCAAGCCCACCTGAAAGTGGTTTTGGTCGGTTGAGCTATGGAGAGCCCGGTTATAACTGTGTTGTACATAGGGAAGACTCTCATCCCATGTGCGTGGATGCTTTGAATTGTACATGCGCAGAATGTATACAATCATCCTATTGACGACCTATGTCTGGCCATCACTTTGGGGATGGAAAGTTGTGGACTTGGTGAGATTGGTGTCTAGAATTGACCAAAGGTTGGACCAAAATGTGTTGAGGAACCTGCTGTCCCAATCTAAGATGATAGATTGTGGGATCCCAAAGTGCACCCACACTTGTTCAAAAAAGAGTTTAGCAATGGCTTCTATTTTGATATTATTCTTGCAGGCTGACATAATGGCCAACTTCGATAATATGTCGACGACCACGAAAACACAGTCGTTTCCATGCTTATTAGAAGGAAGGCCCGACATGTAATCCATGGAGATGGATTCCCAAGGTCGACTAGGGGTAAGTAGTGGAGTATAGAGGCCTTGCTTCTTGATGGTCAGTTTGAAATGGCGCAAGCAATGCAGACTCTAATCTACTTCCAAACATCATGTCGAAGGTTCGGCCAATATAAATACTTCTGCAGTACTGCCAATGTTTTCTCGACCCCGAAATGCCCAACGACTCGACAGTAGTGTGCTTCCAAATCATCTTGGCACGCTCGCTTGAAGGAACACAAAGGTGTCCTAGGTGACATAGTAGTGCATCCTGGAGGTGAAATTTTGGAACTTGCATACCCTCCAAGAGTGTCTTGTATGTGTGGTTGAATTCTGGACCACTCTTATAGAGAAGCGTCCAATCATAAGTCCCATGCCCACAAGAGTTGGGAACGGTGGTTAGTGCCACGATCGGTGGTTAGCTGAGGCAGTCTGTGACATTATTGGTGATGACCTTCTTATACTTGATGTTCAAATGAAATTGTTGCAAATATGTGGACCACTTCTAATGGTGATCGTTATGCAACTTTCCTTGTGTCTATATGAACTACAGGGGTCGGTGGTCTATGTGGATGACCGTTTCCTTCCCCAAAATGCAATGCTTCCATTGGTGGCAAGCCTGCACAATGGAATACATTTCTTTTTCATAATTGGGATACTTGCGGACTGTGTCAGATAGTGTCTCACTGTGATATGCCACTGGATGCCCCTGTTGAGAACTACCCCAATAGCATAGTCAGAGGCATATGTCTCGATCTCAAATGGTTGTTGCAAGTCTGGTAATGTGAGCACTGGGGCAGAGCAGAGGTGATGTTTCAATTCTACAAACACTAGTATGTTAATATTCCGACCAAAATAATTTTCCTTTTGCTCCTCCCTTGGTGACTTGACTCAAGGGCCAAGCGATATGAGAGAATCCCAACACGAACCTACCGTAGAAATTAGCAAGATCCGGAAAGTTGTGAAGCTCTATTAGAGTGGTTGGGGCTTGCCGATCTCGAATTACTTGGATCTTGGTTGGATCCACATGCACCCTCGTTCATCAATAATGTATCCTAGATACTGAACCTAGGTCATGCCAAAAGTGCACTTCTCCAAATTGGCACACAACTTGTGTTGCCGCAATGTTTGGAGGACCTGTCGGATGTGGTGGAGGTGATCTTCCCAAGTCCGGTTGAAGATCAGGATGTCATCCAAGTACACTACTACAAATGAGTTGGTGAATGACTTCAAGATGTTGTCCATCAGCCTCATGAAGGTTGCGGGAGTATTCCTCAACCTGAAAGGCATGACCAACCATTCGAAAAGGCCCTCCTTAGCTTTGAAGGCAGTCTTCCACACATCAGAGGGTTCGATTGGTACCTGGTGATATACGGACTTCAAGTCGATCTTGTTGAAATATTTTACCCCTTTGAGTTGATCCAAAAGGTCATCAATCCATGGGATCGGGTACCTATTCTAGACAGTGATCTTGTTCAGCGCCTGATAGTCAATACAGAGTCTCCAAGTCCCATCCTTCTTCTGCACCAACACGATCAGGCTACCACAGGGCGATGAACTCGACTAGATGTGACCTTTTTGCAACAACTTCTAAATCTGCCTCTTGATTTCATCATTCTCCAGCATCGATCCATTGGGCATTGGCACACCTGAAGTCAGATCGATGGGGTTCTTGACCTGACAATGCAGAGGCACCTCTGTGGGTGAGGTGAATATGTCCCTGTACTCCTCCACGACCTTGTCCATTTGTTTTTGTCATGTGGAGGAGCCCTGTCTAGAGGTTGTGGCCACAATCTTCTTCTTTCCCTAGGGGTGAATCATCAAGAAAACAAATTTCCCGGTTTTGGAAATGATCTTATTGCATTGTTTTGCAGTAACTAAAGAGATAGCCGCAGGCGGTCGTACCTCTGGTATCTTGTACAATTTATTTCCCAAAGTAACAATAACAACGTGAGGTTGGGACTCATACACAACATGTCGCTTCCACAAGTATGGTTGGCCTAATAATACATCACAAACATCAAGAGGATCAATGTTACATAATACCTCATCCGTGAAGGGCTTGATGTTGTAGGGAAGGCGACACTGTTGGCTGACGTGGAGATCCCGTCCTTGGTGAATCCACTTGATGGTGTACGGTTGTGGGTGTGTTGTGGTCGGCAAGCCCAACCACTTCACGACCTCTGCTGAAATGAGGTTCTTTTGTCTCCCACTGTCGACAATGAATTGTAGCAGGGAACCCTTTACCCACATATGGGGGTGGAAAAGATGCTCCTCCTCCTTTGGATCTTCTGGTTCCTCCTTTTGGATCTTTGCAGTGGCAATGGTGGTGTTGGCCTCCGCATCAATAATCAGTTTCCCTTTGTCATTCCCCTTGTCGGGTTTTGATTTAGAGTCGGAGCATGCATTTAATTCAGAACCCCTCATCTGAACCACCAGTGACTACTTGGCCCAACACTCACTTGTGTTGTGAGTGGAGCTCTTATGGAACTGACACTACTTTCCTGTGTCCTTCTTCGGCTTTGCGGTGTTTTTCTTTTCTTGCGGCTTCGGTAGGTTATATTGGGTCGCCATGCCTTGTCTTTGTCCTTTGTTTTGTGGTTTGGGGGCACCTTTCCTTTGCTTTTGATTCGCAGATCCAAAGTCTCACTTCTTCTGTTTCAATTTTTTTATCAATCTTGGCAGCATACTGGTATGCCATACCAAGTGAGGAGATATGGAGGAACTCCATTTCCTCCTCAATGTATCTGTGCAAACAAATGCAGTACTTCAGCACCAAATATTTCTCTAAATCTTTGATACCAAATTTTGTGTGTAGGGTATGGAACAGATTCGTCAGCTCATGCACATCTTGATCCCTTTGTTGCCACAGTGTAGTCCATTATATGTAATTGTCTTCATAGCTCCCCACGGGATAATATTATTCCTTGATGGCATCTCAGAAATAATTTCAAGTGGGTATAACCGAGAATAAAGAGGGTTCCCCCTCGTCCTTTTTCTCACAGTAGGTTTCCCACCAGTCCTTAACATGGGGGGTAGCTTTGAGGAGTGCAAAAATAATCTTCTTCCAGTCAGAAATGTCATGAACCGAGAAATATCCTTCTAATAGATTCAACCATCTATCTACGGAGGCTGCATCTATTTGGCCCTCAAATATGGGAATGTCAAAGTGTACTTCTACCTTAAAAGGAGTTGTGCCTCGAGAATGGTTGTTGGATGCAGATGCGCCGCCAATGGGAAGTCGTTGATGGATCTGGGCAAAGTTATCCATCATTGCGTTCCTTTGTTTTTCGAGGGCCTCCTCGAGAAATATTTTGATAGGAACTCCTGCTCTCTCATATTTATTTTCATCCCCCATGGGCAATCGACGGGGTTTGTGAGGCTGGTATTGCAAAGGTTCAACCAGATCGAGCCCTAAATCCTTATACCCCAACCTCGTTGGGGACATGCAAAGAAGGATAGAGAAAGAGAATATCGCTCTGATACCACTGATCCATATTTATGTAGGAACGCAACAAAATACACATATAACCATAAATACAAAAATGCAGTGGAAATAAAACTTCATTTCACTAATATCAAAGGAAATTTGTTTATAGACATAATGGAAATAAACTAGCTAGGGTGTTGGTTGCTTATCTATGAGAAGAGATGTGGTGGCTAAAAGACTCTGAATTGTGTTCGAGGGCCTATTTATTATTGAGAAACAATGGAAAACGCTAAACATCCAAAAACCTAACCCTAGGAGATAAAGCACCAAAACTATGGGCCCCATTTGGGTAAATTGGTACATCAACTTCTTGGGGACGTAACTTTTTCATACGATCTCTGTTTGATGCGCTTAATACATATTTAGAAATATCTATCTCGGTTTTCCTGAAAAAAACGTTCTTTAGGGCCTCAAAACGGCTCTAGAAGTTCAGGTGCCCAAAAACTGCTAAAAATAGTAAATTGTGCTATAATTAAGGACACTGAAAAATTGAAAGAACAATGGTGGGGCCCCAAGTGGAATAGGCGGGTGGCCACCAATATCCACCTGGATCAGGATTAATCTTCATTCATTGAAATTTTCACCTTTGAAGTACTCCTTTCATCCATGTGAAAATTATAATAACTTTTGCATCGACTTAAAAGTGTAAATATAGTTTTTGTTTAAGTATTGAGGGGTTTTCGCAATGTGTTATGTTAGATATCATTTTTTGGGATTCAATTGCGTTAAGTAAGTCATTCATTTATGACCATTTGCATGAGAGGTAGTCATAACTGACTAATTTCTCACGAAATTTGAATAGTCCACTTAGCACTCATTGCATCGGGTGATGCTCACAGGGGTGAAGAACTGGGATTAAAACTAGTGAAATGAATCACATAGCTTCAATCATCACTTCTGGGGCATGCACCCGGTAACCAAGACTTCCCGAGAGGTCACCCATCCCAGATCGCCTCTGGCTCAAGCGCACTTAACTGTGGAGATTTTCCCACAATCAAGCTCACGTAGCTTGCTACCTCATTTTTGAATTATGAATTTATAATTGTGTTTTATCTGTTTTTGAATTATGAATTTATAATTACGTTTTATCTATAACGTTGCTTGTGTGTGTGTTTTTTTTTTTGGTGCATCCATGGACATACGAATTTTTCTTAGGTTTTCCAAATGTCGTTTCTTCTTATTTGATCATTGACAATGTGGCATCACTACAAGATATATGGCGATTAGAATTACAAAAAATGTTTTTCATTCTTGAAGTTGTGAATTCTATGTGACTTTTAACATAAGAAATGAGTAATCTTATTAAAAAATTCAACGACAACAAAATCAACCGACCAATAAAAGCATTTAATGCAAAAGGCATCAAATAACTTCAAGCGAGAATTATCACCTGGATACACCGCGAATACTGCTTTATCTACATCTATGGTACAGTGCACTGCACAACATATTTTCTGGAAAAATGGGTTAATTTCACACCACAATAGTCAATCTACTCAGTCCACCCATACTTAATAGATTCAATGGTACAACGAACTACACAACAGATTCTCTAGGTAAAATGCACCAATTTTGCACACAATAGTTAACAACTTTGTCCCATTATATATTTATTATTTTTTAATTCCATTAACTATATTTAAACTAAGTGGCAAAGACGAGCTACTATGTAGCACTTGTTTATTTTATATTTTATATCTACTCGTTGTGCAATATTTGACAAGCAAAGTCTGATTTTCACCAATGATAAGTTAATTAGAGATACTCCATGGGAAGTGTTAGGTGATAATTAAGAAAACAAAAAACAAAAAATTTAAGTTCGTTCAATTTAAATATTCAAGTATGAGAGACATGTTGTATTAAAGCATTAAATGAAAAAAAAAATGTCAACTCAATTCAAATATTCAAATTACTTTTATATATTAATAGTATTTAAGATATGTGCACATATAACATAAATTCAAATTTATTACATCAAAAAATTGGAATTAATTGCGGAAATCACCATCACAAATTCATCTTAACCTATAATCCACCAAGGTTCAAGAGGGATCAAATCTCTTAAGGTGCAAACTTGTTTTAGAGTGAAAATTTTGAAAAATGATTGTAAAGGGTTAAGATGGATTTACATTAGTTTTGTGTGTGTGTGTGTGTTGAATTGGGATTATCTCGAGTGGTTGGGTGGAATGGTTGTTATATGCCCCATCCAGGTTCAAATCCTCGATAGTGACATGGTGAGCTATAATTCCTATTGTAATGACTTTGTTCCTATGAATATTGTTGTAGTGGCTTTGAGCCTTCTGAACTATTAAGTGAGTATACCTCTTGGTTGCCCTCGTACCAACAACCTCTCTCTTAAGTGAGTATGTTGCCAGCATCTTGAAATGCCTTGTAGGAAAAACATACTCCTACATTAAGGATTCACGTGACTTTGTAAAACTTATCCAGAATGAGAAAGTAGATCATGAGAACTTGGTTATTAGATTTTATGTTGTTTCACTTTTTACCAAGATACCTCTAAGTGATGATATTCAAATTGTCCATGAAGTCATTGATCCCAAAAAAGCTTGACTTGTTGAATTTTTCCTTTGTTCTACATTCTTCAGTTTCCAAGGTGAGTTTTATAAATAGGGAAATGGGGTCATTATGGGATCTCCTCTATCATCAAATGTGGCAAACCTTTACATGGAAATGTTTGGGAAAAAAGCAATAGACTCTTACCCCTTAAAACCTAGCATATGGAAAATATTCATTGATGATACTAATGTTAAATGGTTACATGGAGAAGATGAACTCAATAAATTCTTTGAACATCTCAATAGGATATCAAATGGCATAAAGCTTACTATGGAACTACAAAAAAATAATAGCATTCCCTTACTTGACATTCTTCTAACAAGACATAATGATGGGACGTGGGGTCATCATATTTTTTAGAAAAAATACACACACTAATAGTTATCTCCATGCTAATTCCCACCACTACCCACCCTAGAAAATTGATTTCCTAAACACACTCATCTTAATATAACTAAGAACCTTTGAAAAATAACGCCTTGATTGGGAGTTATACCATCTTACCATGGTCTTCAAGAAGCTTGGATACAAAATCAAGGACATTTATATAGCCATTAAAAAGGTGAAAATGACCTCTTCTCCTCAAAACTCAATACTTTTGGAAAGAAAAGCACATCTCCCTTATATTCAATGTGTTTCTCACAATATTGCCAAATTCTTAAGAAAGAATAACATTTATGATGCATTTAAACATGTGCATACCATTAGAAAAAGAATGAAACCAGTTAAAGACTATATTGATCAATAACAATGAAAGGAGTTTACAAGATAGTTTGTTCATGTGGGACATGCAAAATTGGAGAAATCAGGCGGTCCTTCAAAATAAGAATGAAAAATCATGGGGTTGATATTAGAAACAAACATATACGCACCTCACTACTTGCATAGAACTCAAAACATTTCAAATATCATATATGTTTAGAAGATGCTAAAATCATCACAAAATAAAACCATTACTTTAAGAAAAAATTTAGAGAGGACATGAAAATAATAAAGCATCTAAATAATCTCAACAAGGATGGTGGACTTGAATTAAGAAAAAACTCTCTCTCCTAGATCTCTCATTGAATGTCTCATGTTGATCATTTTGACCATTCCTGACTTTATCTTTTGCTTGGTTTCCTCCAACCCTATCCAAGTCTATCCACTTGGTTCTTACCTCTTGATTGGATTCCCCCTTTTTTTCCCCCTTTTTTTGATTTTTCAAGTGCAAGATACAAGTGTAAGTTTATGAAACACTGATAATTACTTCAAATGATATAGATCTACTTTTAACAATTTTGGTTTATCATTCAACAATTACACTTCAAAAATTCAACCATAAAACCATAAGGATAGTAGAGATTACAATGCGCAAAGAGAACACAAATTTTACCTTGAGAAAACCCACTTGGGGGAAAACTCAACAACCTTTTCCTTAGAGAATTTCTTCAACTCAACAAGAGACACATCTAATGCAACTAGACAACTATGAGGTCAAACTAACCAACAAGATATGATCAAACCTGGTCAAGTAGCCCTCAAGTCAAGTCAAGTCAAGTCAAAGTTTTTACCTTCAAACTTCTGCCCTCTCTGATCTACCTGGGCTGAATTTTGGCCTCCTTGAATGTGCCTAGAAAATTGGCCTCCCTAGAATTTCTTGTCAAAAAACTTCCCATAAACACACGTGCGGGCTACAAGAGAGATAAATCCACAGGTGCGAGTTAGAGAGATGATATTTTTCCTTCTTGTCCTTCGCTTGGATGCCCAAAAGATGTCTTTCTTGTGTGAGGTTGAATGGTTCCTTATGAAGTACGTTGAATTCTCTATATATAGTGATATGCCTATCCTGAATGGGTGTGTCTATTCATTGGGCCAACTTGACTAGTTTGGTGCCAAAAATTCAAAATTCAAATTTCAAAATTTTCTCTTTTAAACTCGACATGAAGAACAAGCCTTATATAAATTATTTCAAGGGGTAAACAATGAAAATGACAAGAAGAACATGTCTTATAAATTCCTTCAACATTACAAAGGCTAAAATATAAATTATGAAGACTAACCATAACTACAAAAATTCAATACCTTTGTCCTCCCTTCCTCCCCGCTTCCCCATCATTTCCCTTCTCTTATTTCCCCTTCTTCACCCATCCCAATCTTCCCTTTTCCCTTCCCCTTATTTTTATTTTTCCTTTCTTATATTTTATGATCCTTAGTTATAGATCTTTTAATTGATTTCTTTTTATATTTTTTACTCTCTCTTAGTATTTCTTTAGGTTAGACTTCATTTTCTAATTAACCCTTTTATTTTGAACATTATAAGTCCCTTATATTTTATGACCCCTTAGTTATCGATTTTTTAATTGATTTAATTTTATATTTTTTACTCTCTTAATAATTCTTTAGGTTAATAATTCTTTAGGTTAGACTTCATTTTCTAATTAACCCTTTTATTTTGAACATTATAGGTCCCTTGTTTAATATTCATTATTTTTTTATACCTCTACCCCGCTTACTATATAATTTTACATTATTTAAACATCACTACTAATATATATCTAATATAAATTCCTTTATATATTAGGTCTTTATGATTAATTAACATTATTTCGAATATATCTCAACATTTATTATTAATTAATTCTTTTGTTGATCTTTTAAATATTTTCTAATCTAATTTTTACATTATTTTTCTATGGCTACATTATTTTAGAATAGATATTAATATTTACCATATATTATCATATATATATTACAAATCTTAATAAAAATGTATGTTATTCAAAAAAATTAAACTGTTTAAAATTTTGAATTATTTCTATTTTTAGTGTTTTTCTTTTTCTCTTTAAGTATTTATTTTTAAGGTTTTGTATATATCTAATTTATTTATCCATTCATTTATATTAATTTTGTCCTCCTCTCTAGCTCTTAGCTTTATGGCATTCATTTCTTGACACATCCCTCATGATGATGGGTTTTGATATTGGCTAGAAACGACAACAATAAAAATAGATATTGTGTATATAATTCGAGATAACTGCTCTTCAAACTTCAACCACTGAAATCTGCAATCAATAACCTCACTATAGTTCTTGAGTTGAGCGAAAGGTTGATTTCTTTACTCGGAATATATATATATATATATATATATAAAAGAAAGAAAGAAAGATCATGTGCAAAGGTATATAATTATATATAATTATATGTATTATGAAGGTTTTAAATAGAATTAAAAATAAATATATATATATATATGAAATTTATATATAATAGAAATATATATATATATATATATATATATATAATAGAAATAGTATTATAAAGAATTAACATATATTTATTTTAATTTTGAAAATATTAAATGTAAAGAGAGATTAAAGTTTTCAAGATAGAAATCTTTTTTCAAATTTTACATTAAAAAAAAGTTTGCATCATTATAAATTTCATTCCTGTACAGATTTAGTAAATTCACAATTAAAATAGATCTATACTACTTATAATAAAAACTAAAACTCAAAAAAAAAAAAAAAAAAAAAAAACTTACCTTTTTATAATTTAAAAAAATAATATATAAATATAGTATTATTAAATAAATTTGAAAACTACATTTTACTTATAAAATATTTTATTTATTATTTAATTATTATTGAATATATTGAATATGATAAGATAACTACAATGTAATATAATGACTTCTTCAAAATGTGTATTAATAATTGTGAAATTCAAAAAATTATTCAAAATATTTTATCGATTATGAGGATGAATCACATTAGTTGATTCGAAACGTCGACCTAATCTTAATAATGTGATTAATCCGAATTTATATATATATATATAATGGCTTATATTGATGTCAAAGTTATACTTAGATTGACAACGAAGTTTATGGAACTGAAATTGACCTGCCACCACAATTTAAGCCACTTTATATTGATGCCAAAGTTACACTTAGATGGACAAAGAAGTTGATGGAAATGAAATTGACCTACCACCACAATTTAAGCAACTATAAAAATGATGCCAAAGTTACACTTAGATTGACAAAAAAAAAGTTCATGGAAATGGAATTGACCTACCACCACAATTTATGCAACTACAAAACTAATGATAAGAGGAGTGATGCCATCTCATGATAAATCATACAGGCATTACAATTAAATATTGCTTTTCGTGTTGCACACCTAGTTAGCATACAGGTATTACAATTAAATATCACATCATGTGATACAACGATTCTTCTCATTTTGGGATTCTAACACTTGTATGTTTTTTTTTTGCTGGTTTATATTCAAAATAAAAAGGAGGGAGATGGATCTCCAGATTTACAAAATGGTAATGGTGACAGAAGGACCAACAACAGATGTGGTTGGAGTCAAAATCTGCTTTACAATTTTCTTCTGTCGCTGTGAAGAAAAAAGATACTGTATAGACTCTGATAAACTGCAGTAAAAGAAAGCAGATTTTACATTTCATGTTTTAATTTGCAGATGTGTCGCATTTTCCACCCGTTGTGATGGTAATAGCGCCTCTCAGCTAAATCAAATGGAAATTTGTTTGATGTGCTTTGACTTATCTTCAAAACAGCCTGTGAAGCTGACTTGGACGAAAACGTGATAGCAAGAGGACAAAAAATGGGGCAGAGGAACTCTGTCTAGGCAGGCAGAGAAGCAAAGTTCATGGGGCAGTGTCCAGGATGCGTCTGAGTTCGATAAATTGAAGATGGGAAGAGATCAACTGGTTTATGAAAGCAATTGGTTGAGCACAAAATGTTGAAAACACAGAGGGCGCAGAGCTTGATGGGGTTTGAAAGGGCGATCACATTTGAAAGGGTGATTTGATTTGATTTTGATGCTGTGAGGATCACATCTGTGAGGCTCAACGCCATTGGACAGAAGGCAGGAGTTTGAAACTTCGCAGAGATGTTGGGTATAGGGCTTCTGTGTCCATGAGAAATGATCTACTGTGGGATGGATCTGCTAATGAAATAAGACCTGATCATGGTAAAAAACAATATTGGTCAGAGCCATTACACCTGAGGTTACCAATATTGTGAGTGCAGGCTTTATTTTCCAATTCGTCAGCAGTTTTATTGAAGGACCGAAGGACATGATAAAAGTGATTGCCTTTCATCTGCTGGTTTAGAGATTGGCATCGCTCAACTATTTGATGTAAAATCAGATTTTGGGCTTTTCTGTTGCGTATCATCAGACCTATGACAATGATAGAGTCTCCAATTATTGTAGCCTTGGTTATACCAAGTTTCTGAAGCTGGAGTAGGCCTTGAAAGAGGGCAAGAGCTTCAGCCCTGTTGTTTGAAGCAGAGCCCAGACCCCATTCATAATCAGTTAACATATCTCCATTACTGTTGCAAATAAATCCTCCAGCCCTAGCCATTCCTGGGTTGGATTTGGAGGCTCCATCGAAAAAAAGGTAGTGGGTGTTGCAGTTCCTGAGCCAACGAGTAAATTCTTCATCTTTCATCCTAATTTTCCAGCGACATCTGGAGCTGTCTCTGCTATTGGGATCACTTCTGTTTTTTTCTATGTTGCTTCTGTCAAGAATATGTCCTATGTAGTTCCTTTCCTCGACATTTAGATCCAGCACTTTTAGATTCCCATGACATTTTGTGGACAGAGCTTCCAAGTTGAGATTCCAAGCTTTGTTATAGATTTTTATAACATTAGTTTCTTTACCTTTGAAGATCATTTTGTTTCTTTCCAGCCAGATGTTCCAAAGAAGGGTACAGGGCAAGGCATTCCAGACCCTTCGAGCTGTGTTGTTTGTTTTTTTCCCCATGGGTAGATTTTTTTCCATATAAGCAGCACTTCAGGTATGCTGGTGCCAAGCACCCAAGGAGGATTGTGACTCTGATAGGCTTCCTTCCAGCAGGCAGAAGCAAATGGGCAGTCTATAAAAAGATGCTGGCTAGTCTCTTCTTCAATTTTGCAGTTTCGACAGCGAGATGGTCCGATTATTCCTCGCTTTCTGAGGTTCTCAGCAGTGAGGGTTTTCCCTCTTAAGAGGATCCATAAGAAGAATTTGATTTTTGGGAGAGTTTCTGCCTTCCAAACAATTCTCCAATGAGCCCAGATTGCCATAGAATACTCATTTATGCAGATCTAATGATAAGCAGCCTTAAAAGTGTAGATTGTGCCTGAAGGATCCCATCGAAAGTCATCAACAAGGTAGCGTTTTGAAGGTGCAATACCATGAAGATAGACTTTCAGGTTGTTGAGGCTGATTTCTGTATCTGTTGGTATGTGAGGGAAAGTCCAGCCTTTCCAGGAATGAGAGTTGGCTTCCCATTGAGAAATATGGTCCAGAGTTTGAATTCCTGCACTGTTGAAAAAAGCTAGAATCTGCTGAGTACTAGGCCTTCGACTTATGGGCTGGTGCCCCAATATTTTGTCTTCCCCAATTCTTATGAAGCTGCCGCCTCTGGGAACTTTAGAAGTGTTTTGTTCAAGAAGAGGAATAGCTTTCTTACACATCCTCCAGATTTTTGAACACGCTCTGTTGGGGAGCTCATGATCCAATAGCTGATGCCTTGGATAGTTGAGATATTTTTTTTCAAGAACTGTTTTCCACCAAACATTCCTACCGGAAAGGAATCTCCAAACCAGCTTTCCAGCAAAGGCGAGGTTTAGGAATTTAGAGGATATGATTCCCAACCCTCCATTCTCACATGGCTGAGTGACCTGCTTCCAGCTTACTAATTTGTATTTTTTTTTCTCAGTTCTTCCTCCTTACCAAATAAAATGACGAAGGAGAGCATCCGTTTTAAAATGCAAGTTGGCAGGGGCTTGTAAAAGAGTGAAACAATACAAAGGCAGGGAGGAGAGCCCTGCTTTAAGAAGAATTATGCGCCCTGCAGGATTAAGCCAAGAGGTGCCCCAATGTTGTATCTTCCTTTTCATCTTGTCAATGATAACTTCCCAGGCTGTAGCTTTCAAGTTGCCGACACTCACAAGCATGCCTAAATAAGTAAATTGCTCCCAATTCAGCTTACAAGGAACCCCAAAAGTAGTGGAAATCCTATGGAGAACTTGTGCCGAAGTGTTCCACCCATAAATACAGCTCTTGAGATAATTTATCAGACCTCCAGAATAGCTCATGTATTTATCAAGGAGAGCTTTGAAACGACGGGCTATGATGTTTGAGGCTCCCCCCATTAGAAGAGTATCGTCAGCAAACTGAGAGTGATTGATGTTCTTGACTCCATTATCAAATTTGATCTCGGTGATGAGGCCCATGTGGCGATTGTAATCCAGAGCTCTACTAAAAGATTTAGCCATTAAAATAAAGAGATAAGGTGATAGGGGGCAACCTTGTATAAGCCCATGAGAGGATTGGAAAGATGGTCCAGGTCTGCCATTAAGAAGAGGGGAGATCCAAGGTCTTGTGATGCAGGCTTTGATTAGGATGATAAAGGATGTGGCAAATCCCATTTTTTCAAGCATAGCAGTTAGAAAGGAATGCCTGACACGGTCAAAGGCATTGGCTAAATCTAGTTTTAAGATGAAGCCTTTCTCATTTCGGGTTTAACTGGAGTGAATGGCCTCTTGGACAAGAAGGATGGAGTCCAAGATTTTCCTATTGGCCAAAAAACCCCCTTGATTTTCAGAGATGAGAGTGGGGAGGATAGGTTTTAGGCGAGTAGCCAAGATTTTAGTCAAAATTGTATATGAAGAGTTACACAACGATATGGGGCGAAAGCGAGAGAAGGTCAAAGTTCTATTTTCTTTAGGGATAAGGGCAAGATGGGTTGCATTAGTGAATCCTTCGATTTCGCACTTACGTTGGATCCATCTTAGCATCTTGACAAGGTCTTTTTTAATTAATCCCAAATATGTTCTATAAAAACAGATTGGAAATCCATCTGGGCCAGGGGCTTTATCTGGCTGAAGGGCCCAGATGGCATCATGTATTTCTTCTTCATTGATTTCCTTAATCAAATCTGCATTAATATCCTCATTGATTCCTTTGGTCATATGCTGTAGGAGGTCTGAGTAATCCTCTGTTTCTTTTGTCTCAGTTAAAAGAGTGCTGTAATAGGCTGAGGCAGTTTGCTTGATAGCTTCTTGGGTGTTTTGAGGGCAGCCTTCCTCATCATTAATCGTGGTGACATTATTTCTGACTTTTCTAACAGTTGCTTGCTTATGGAAAAAGGCTGTATTTTTGTCTCCTCCTTGAAGCCATAACTGTCTTGAATTTATTCGCCACTTCTGCTCTTCTTCTCTATTAACCCGGTACAACTGGTAATATATATCACTTTCTAATGCTTTATCCTCATGGGACAGCCCGTTCTCCTCTATTTTCCTGTGATTTTCTTTCAATTTATTTTTTAGCTCAGCTTTGGCATTTTCTGGTTCTTTGTAATGCTGTTTCACCCATTCCTTCAAGGCATATTTTGTATTCTTCAGTTTACATTCCCAAATGAAACCCGGTGAGCCTTATATATGATGTTTCCAGGCTGTTTGGACAATCTGATCCACAATGGGGTTGCTGCGCCAAAGAGAGTTATATTTGAAAGGCAACGGCCCCAATGGACAATGTGCTTCAAGAACAGTGCTAATGGGGTAGTGATCGGAAGCTGAATAAGGCAGGATTGCAGCATGAGCAGTGGAGAATTCAGAGAGGAAGGAAGTGTTTACTAGAATTCTGTCAAGGCACTCCATTATGTTGTCTCTGCCCAGCCTGCGATTGCTCCAAGTGTACCTCCGATTTTTTGGAATGATATCTACTAAATCACCCTCTTGCATGATGTTTTCCAGCTTTTCTCTATAAGGATCATGTGTGAAAGTGCCTCCTCTTTTTTCATTGGAGTGTAATATAAGGTTTAGATCTCCCCCAAGGATGATATTTCTGTTGTCTTTAGCTTGGATGTCTTCTTGTAGTGTGGCCCAGCACTGCTCTTTGTCTCTAAAATGGTTTGGTGCATAAATGTTATAAATGACTATTTGCTTGTGCTCTTCTTTCTTTTCTAATATGACTTTGATCCAATAAGGATTGATAGTATTGGATGTGCATATCCAAATATTTTTGTTCCACAAAGTGGTGATGCCACCAGATGCTCCTCTTGGTTCACATATTTGTCCCTCATAATGCCTAAACTATTCGATAATTCTTGTCATCTCTTGCAATCTTTGCTTTGTTTCCTGAATCATTACAATTCCTGGCTTCTCATGGTCTGTAAGATCTTTCAGAGCAGCAATTTTTGAGGGGTGCCCCAGTCCCCTACAATTCCATGATATTACTTTCATCATTGGGTATTTATGTTTCGGAGGGATGCTCATCCCCCTTGCTCCTTATGTGTTTTTTCTTTACTGTTTTGACCCATTATATAAGTTTCGATGGGATTTTGAGTTCCCATGGCGATGTCTTTTTGAGCATTTTCATCCCTTTGTTGTTTTCTTGATTTCCGACCAGGTCCTTTTTTTTGGGACTCTTGATTGACTCCATGCTCTTTCGAGGAGCTTCTAGTAGTTCAGGGTTGGGGGGGGGGGGCGGGTCGGGAGAATGGGAGGGTGAGGATTGGGAAAGGGAGAAAAGGATAGGGGGATCAGGGGGTCATTTTCAGGGAGAGAGAGGGCGCCAAAGGGATTTGAAGAGATCAGGGGAGAACTAGAGGTTGGCCCCGGGGTGGGGGAGATGGATGGGCCAAGAGGAGAGGAGGGAGGAGGGACAGCAGAGGATTTGGGCAGAGCTGAAGGGGGGTTAGGCTTGGGAGGGCAGATTTGGGAGGAGCCACTTCATAGTTTGCTTTCAAACCGGAGGCGGTCTTCTTCTTTTTTTACAGTTTCCCATTGCTCTTCAGATTGAGCGGTTTCATCATTAACTGTTTTAGTGCAGCGATTGGCAAAATGACCGTATTCGTGACATACCTTGCATTTCAAGGGAATTTGTTCGTAGTCCAGTTGCTGAATATGCGTCCATTCGTCCACCTTTAGTTTGATTGCTTCTGGAAGACTCTTGTCGAGATCGACTTCGACACAAATATGCACACACGCCTGCATATTATCCTTGGGCTCACTTCGGTCAATGTATTTTCCAACGGCATTGCCGATGGCTCGAACCGAGTCATCTCCCCAACACTGGAGCGGGAGATGCGGAAGACGAACCCAAACCGAAACAGCGTTAGGGACGTCCAGCTTAGGGTCGAAGTCTGGAGTCCACTTGTTCAAATACAGTCCACGGGAGTCCATGAAATATGGCCCATTTCTGAAGATTAAATCCTTGTCTGCTCTGGATTCGAAATGGAAAGTGTAATAACCTTTTCCACAGAAACGAATGGAGATTTTACCATTGACTTTGTCTGCCCAATTTCTTTCAATCCAGCGTTGAACTGTTTTCGGGGAAGGCCATAGGCCAGTGAACTGACCGATGAGCCCCCGCTCAGCTAAAGAGAGTGCAGCCATTCGTGGAAGTGTAGGAGGGAGGTTGACCTCCTGCAACCCATCCAGTTTCTTGACAAACTTGGACAGCGCAGGGCGATTTTTCTGAGGCTGAAGGGAGTTGATTAAAACCGAAAACACATCTGCTGCTGACTGATCAACAAGGCCCTCCGTTAGCAAGCATCTCGGGAGAGGCCATGGGAGGCCAGCAGGCCTTGCGCAGAAGGGGAGGACCAGCAATCGGATGCTAGGTCAAGGGAATGCGCGAGCAGGCGCGCGCTCGACCTCAGTCTAGTCTAATTAACACTTGTATGTTTTACTCTCTTAATTGTTTAAGTATTCTTTACTCTCTTAATAGTAACCCAGAAAAATTTAATTTTCATATTTGCATCTAGCTTTTGTCTAGTTTATTTTATGTACATATATCAATAAACGAAAATCTCTCTAATTTCCCATGTGGGTCTTCTCCTAGACCATTCTTCTTCTAATATATAATTTCTCTATGTTATTGCAAAGTTATGACTAAGAATATATGTTGTAGCCACTACTTGGGCCAAATTTCATTTCATTGT
This sequence comes from Pinus albicaulis, assembly GCA_034641835.2. Taxonomy (NCBI): domain Eukaryota; kingdom Viridiplantae; phylum Streptophyta; class Pinopsida; order Pinales; family Pinaceae; genus Pinus; species Pinus albicaulis. The sequence goes on from CM076579.1 coordinate 1,065,667,163, forward strand.
AAAATAGATCTTAAAATTTCAACTAAGGGTTTAATTTTTATCTCTCGATAATGTCATTTTGTTGCGATGTTTCGTAAAATGGATCTTAAAATTTCACCAAGGGTTTAATTTTTATCTCTGGATAATATCATTTTGTTGCGATGTGTGCAATATTATAAGTTACATTTTCGTTCTATTGTTAACATAATATGAAATAATTATTTTGAATTGAATTAATCACTTTAACATTTATCAAATTTTAATAAAATAGCCACTCTTAATCAAGTTTTCATAGAATAATTACTTTTGAATTAAATCAACTATCTTAGTCTTTTCAAGAAATAGATTCATTTTTTAATGGAATGATAATTAATAAATAGTTGGAAATATTGTTGTCATTGATGTCAAAGACAAGGGGAGACTACTTATATCCAAGATAAAGATTGAAAAATGAGGATTGTCAGAGATATTTTTTTTGAACTTTTGATGCCCCATTTGGATACCTTATCTTTGAACGAAATTTTATTCCAATTACCTAGCTCAAATGGGAGCATAGGATATATGGTTTGAAAGCTTATTTTAAGTCCTTTCCAACTATATATGGCACTCTCTCTAATTCCATATGAATTAGGAGATATGAAATATTTTGTCAAGATAACCCGACCAAAGTACAAGTAGGCCTCATTTGGATACCCTATATTTGAAGAAATTTTTACTCCAATTACCTAGCTCAAATGGGAGCATATTATAGATGGTTGGAAATAGCATTCCAATACCTTTCAAATAGTATATGGAACTCCCTCTAATTCCATAGGAATGCCGAGATATGAAATATTTTGTCAAGATGACCAAACCAATTTTACAAGTCATCCCCATAAGTGAGCATACAAATGTTATAAATAAAGGGAATATGAGTTTATTTTAACATTCATTCATCGAAGAATAGATCTGGGGTTTCAAGATGAGCTAAGGAATAGATTTTTGGGTGATTCTCATGGTTTTTCGCAAGGAACGTGATGTCATAGGTTGTTTCTTCATCTGAGTTGCCGATTTTCAGGCCATCCCCAGAATTGGATGGGTAAGATGCATTGTTACTATGTGTTCATTAAATTTTTTTGAGATGATGATTTGATTATGAGATCCATGTATGCCACTTTATGTGAGATATTATTCTTATGCATCTTATGAGTGAAATTTCTTATAGCAGAAATTCTCCTGGGAGAGCCATGCCACGCTAGATAAGGGGGTTCATCCTTATATTGACAGATATTGCATCGTGTACTCATCATCTTATTACAACGACTAATGAAGTAGCCTCCCCACTCTTAACACCGGGCCTGAAGACGTGTTGCACATTGGATAAACTCTATTTATGTGTGATTCCTAATTATTGCTTCTTGTTTCATGTTGAAGGTTCTCTAAGGTGTTGTTTAAGAATTCACATTGCTCATGATTTCACATGAAAATAAGCGTCAGTAAAAGTTATTGTATAATGCGGATTTTTTCAAATCATTCACAAAAATTTCTCGAATCAGGGAGAGGCACCGGGAGCACATACCAACAGAGAATGCACACGCAATTCACCATTAGTTGCAATTGGAGGATAGCAGGAGATGGTAGGAGGATTATCATCAACGTGATGTGCTTGAAATCCAGAAAGAGGTGAATACTCATGTTAGCCATGGAATATGGCACCATTTGGAGGATTTATCCCATAATCCAATTGTTCAATTTCTCCTTCCTCCATAGGTGAAAAATGACAAAATACCTTCCATGGTGGAAGGTGGGTTCTTCCTGAATAGGCGATTATGACAGATGTGGATAGGCCTAGAGGAATCTAACAAGGATAAATTCATATGAGACTCAATTGATAAGAAAAAACATAACATTATTGTGCAAAGGAAACTCAGAACAAAAAAACATAGAGATGAAACCAAAACGAGAAAGCTCTCCCATGTATTTGTATCGCTCAAAGGACTTACTTATTGTTCATAGTCTTTCATTATTGCAGCACAATAGAGCACTCCCAAGATTACATATTTTCAAATATTCCATTATTTAAATGGTCATAACATTGATAATTTCACCTAAATAAATTAGAGTCTTTGTAATAGGAAAAGTGTTAATGAAAATTGTAACAATTGTACTTCGGGATCAACATAATTTTCTATAGTGAATCTCGTTGACATTAGACTTGTTAGTTCTCCAATAAATTGTCTAATTGGCGGATATCTTTCTTTCTTCTTGCTTCTTAATGCATAACTCATAATTGTTTTTGCATATATACGTATATGTTTCAAAGCTTGTAATTATGGAATTTTAATGCAAATGTTTTTAATTTCATTTGGAAAATCAAGCTAAAATGGAATCATTAGCTTCTCCCAATCGAACCTCTTTGGAAATGGAGGTGATTTGGTTAACATTAATCATGACTTAGATTGTTTTATTGAAATTGTTTTTCTAGTTTTATTAGGAATTTCCTCCATTTCTTATTCTTCTATGATTACACGAGATTCTTGGTGAAGTACTTTTCTAGACCTTAAGTGGATGTCCTATAAATATATAGGGGAAATTAGATATGAGGAAAATGTTTCCACTTTTGCATTATAAAAACATTTATCCGCTTTGTTATTGGGATTTGTGATCTGTATATGTAAACTTGAAGGTTTATGGTGAAAATTTCAAGTAAAATGTTTTGGTTTTTTGTGCACTTATGTCAATTACATTACACATAAACATGATTTTTAACTTAGGTTTGCATATAATAATGGAGACAACAATATCATAACAGCATACACAAGACAGGAAACGATGAAGGAGTTCACCCCTCTTGGGCTACATCTCCTAGTCCAGCTTCCAATTTTGGGCCTCTTTCATTATGCTCAAAAATATGTGTTTACATCAAGTTACAGTGCTTAGAATGCAAAAAAACAATGTCTCCAATGGCTCCAAAACAGTCAAAAACCCTAGTTGGGCTCTTTCTGCTCTCAAAAAGGTTGAAAATTGACTAAGTTATGCTCCATAGAATTTTTCGTGCTAATTTTCCTCCAATTCACACCCACATGTTATCCATCATACAAAATCCACCTTTTTCGGCCACATAGGGCGACAAAATTTCCCCATGCCAGTGAAATTCCCGTCAGTTCAAGTGCAATTTTTTGAACCATTAAGTTGTCTACATCGCCCCATGAACCGACAAAATCACGCCAAGTGGTGGGTTAGCAACCGTTGGATCCGGGTTAGTTTGAAATTGATCCCGCCGATGGTTGAACCCACCCGTGACCAAGGTTCGGGGCCTAAACTGCGGTTGAGTTTGGTTCAAAACTTGAGCCCATTCCATTTGAATTAACGGGCATTAAAAACCTTTGGTTCCCAAACGTGGGGTGTTCCCACCGGTGGTAATGTTAACTATGCCAACATAACCATATTCACATTAATTGTGCCACCCACCATAACTTGTTCACATGTCGTGTCTCTAAAACCGCCGTGTTGACTAGAAGTTAGACTGAACCCACTCCAAATTGTAGTATGGGTGACTTGTGGTTTGGTTCAATCGTGGGTTAATCCTTGTGGTAACATTAAACTAAACTTCCATAAATGTTCACATATGCTTTGATAAATGTTGACTGTCAGTTTGTATTGAATAAATCTTCACTTCGGACTTTAATTTATGCGGTGATATAACATGTAACCTATGGTCTGTTGATATATGGCGTTGGGAGTTAACATATAGTTTTGAAACATATATATGGTTTGGAATTATAATAATTCAGTGATATATGTTGGTTGGTGGTGTTGGAGTCAGGGTTAAACCCGAGCCCATATCTTCCTGCCACGTATCGTGGTTGGGTGGATCGGGGGCCAAGGGTTAACCTCGGTCCCGACCCCCAAATGAAAACTCAATAAAACTTAAATACATGCAACAGACTATGGTTAAAAAGAACTACTAGTGGTGCAGTGGTATGATAACACGCTGCAACCTCAAAGTTCTAACGATCGAACCCTATGGAGGCGTGATTCGTCCCAAACCAAAAATTTTGCACAAGTAAGAGGAGGCCACGTGGTAGCCACTTATTGGCCCATGTGGCTCTCCCTCATTCGACCACAACACAAACCTTCCATCCAATAGAAACACAACATTCACAAGCAATAAAAACGAGACAAGTGTCAACACACCACTAGCCCAAATAAACACAGTCACCTATCCAATCAAATTTTCAGTCAGCATACGGACTCCTGACTGGGTGTACCTACAACCCAAAACTTAAAAAAATTTAGTTGTTATCCAATTCATTCAAAATTCGATATCGGAAGCATACGATATCGGTTTTGAGTGAAACAAATTGTGTTGGATTCAAGGTGATGATATCTTCGCCTTGACGCCATTTTCGAGCTGTTTAGAGCACTTTGAAATTTGAACATTATATTGATCCACCATATCATTCCTCCCCACTGGAAGCTTTTGGACCTCCACAACCTCATTTTCGGTCAACAAATAGATGAGGGTACAATTCCCTCACCGTTCTAGTCTCAATCTGCTTAGCTTTTCTTGGATATGTCGCTTTGTTATTTTCATGAAGGTACTTCACTTTCCTTGATTTTGGAGTCCTGGAATTTTTGTCAAAGATTATATCTTGCTCCAATTTTTCAAGATTTTAAGAAAAGAAAATTTGGAATATGAACATTCCCTCCTCGGTCTTCAATCAAAGGATACTTATTCAAATTCAATTTTACTTCACCTTGAACATTGTCACCACAACGATGCTTAATATGTCTAGCCTTACACTTGGCTCGACTCTTTACCAAATGTGATCGCCATCGCCATGCACCATCCTTCTTCAAAGAAAAAACATTATGAAACCCACAAGAAGATTCTTTGGGACCAATGTCCTCATTTTAAAATAGCTTTTGCATTTTCTTTTGACCCCTGCATTCTTTAACACCAACATTTTTTTCACACCAATGTTCAACAATGATGCATCCTGTTGCAATTGACCTTCAATTTTTTTTCCTCTTTTAGGAGGAAACAAGTTACACTCCTGAAACATCTTATCACATGAATTAGAAACCTCAATGAAATCGCATTTCAAACTTGATTCATATCCTTGAAAGGCTTTAGGTTCCTCAACATCTTTGTGCTTGAACGTTAACAATGCAAAATTTTGACTAGCATTAACAATCCTCTTCATTTGTCCAACATTCACAAGAGATAAACTCAATTTCTTGCTATGTGCTCTAATAATGTACTCAATCCCATTCTTGAAAAAATTATATTTATTCTCATGGCGATGAAAAATGGCTTTCCTATCATATAGATATGGGCTTCCCAAAACAATACCACACATATCAAGCATAAATACATCAAGTTCAACCTCATCAAGAAAGTTTATAGTGATTGCAAATCTAAGTATGCATTTCATTGTCACTTGAAATTCTTCATTCTCACATACCCAACCTAAAGGATAAGATTTAGGATGAGGAATGGTCTCTAAATTCAACTTCTTGACAATGCCTTCAGAGATAAGGTTTTCTTGTGAACCATTATCAGACAGTGTGCCTATCTTGGTATGTTTTGAAATAAATCTAATGTGGAAAAGTTCTATTATTGTTTTTTCATTTTGAGTTTCATTAAGACAATTTGAAGAACTAGTACTTGAAATTTCTTTACCTTTCAATCCCATGGTTGTTATCTTTGTTTCATCCCCAGAATATGATCCTAAATCATGCTGTATAGTTGCAACAACATTTTCTTTCTCCTTGTTTTTAAACTTTTTCGGTCTCATCTCAGGATGAATTTTTCAGCAATGATATTCATCATGGCCCTCTTTGGAACATTGTTTGCATGTAATTTTTTATTTCTCCATATTGATAGCAGCATTCTTCTGCCCTTTTCCTTTGTCTCCAAACTCAAAGGTGTTCTCACATGTTTCATGAGAAACATTTTTCCCTCTTTCTTCTAGATGTGCGGCTTGTACACAAACTTCATTTAAATTTGTAGGGTTATACATGAGAATAGTGTGTCTCAAATAGCTATGTAAACCTCCAATGTATTTGTGTAAAGTCTCTTGAGAGGATAAATCTACACCCAATATCAATGCTCTCCTTCTAAACTCTTGGGTATAACTTTGCACACTTTGACCCTTTAATTGCCTAAAGTTTTTCCAATCCATGATAGATTTTTGCATGTATGCTAAAGGATAAAATTGTGTTCTTAACAAATCAATAAAATAATTCCAAGAAGATAAAACCTTACCATATTTCTTCATGTTCTCTTGATTTTTGGCTTCCCACCAAATAAGTGTTGCACTTTCCAATCTTAATGAAGCAAGTTGAATCTTGGTCTCATCATCTTTGATCCTTTTTATCTTGCAATATACTTCAATCTTATGAACGAAATTGTATAATTTCTCGGTATTTACCTCTCCATTATACATAGGTAATTCAAACTTTATGTCAAGTTTCAAAAGTGGATTTTTACCATGTCCCTTTGGAGAATGTGGAGGTGTTTGTGAAGGGGTTGATGTAGAAGATGATGATGGTGAAGATGGTGGTGAGGATGGAGGTGAAGAGAAAGGTGGACTTAAAGGTGGTTTGTCACCATTCCCTCCATTCCATTTTGGAGGCTTGTCCCCATCACCTCCATCTCCTTTTGGAGGTTTATCTCCATATCCATTTGGAGGATTGGAACTCTCACCTTGCAACCTTGTATTCCTCTCTTCATAGAAAACTTTCACCATTTGTGTCATGTCAAAGAATGTTTTCTTAAAATCCTTTTCATCCTCTGACATATTGCCAAGCTCTCCTTCATGTGCCATGATTGCTGCGGCTTTTGGTGAAACTTGAGGTCAAACTTGTGGTGGAGATTGTGGAAGATTTTCTCTCCTTGACCTAGCTTGAGGAATTTCTACCACCAGCTTTCCTTCTCCTCTTTTGAGATTCAACCTTGTAAGCATCAAAATTAATTGCAACAAAATTAAACCCTCAAAACAACCAAATAACCAAATAACCTAAGAATTAATACCAAACCAATCTGTATATGTAAACTTGAAGGTTTATGGTGAAAATTTCAAGTGAAATGTTTAGTTTTTTTATGAAATTATGTCAATTACATTACACATAAACATGATTTTTAACTCATTTTTGTAGAAAATAATGGAGACAATAGTACCATAACAACATACACAAGAAAGCAAGTGATGAAGGAGTTCACCCTTCCTAGGCTACATCTCCTAGTCCAACTTCCAGTGTTGGGCCTCTTTCATTATGCTCAAAAATATGTGTTTACATCAACTTACAATGCTTATAATGCAAAAAAAATGTCTCCAATGGCTCCAGAACAGTAAAAAACCCTTAATTGGGTTTTCTTTGCTCTCAAAAAGGTCGAAAATTGATTGATTTATGCTTTAGAGAATTTTTCTTGCTAATTTGCCTCCAATTTGCACCCACCTGTTATCCATCCTACAAAATCCATCTTTTTCGGCCATGTAGGGCTACAAATTTTCCTCATGCCAATGAGATTTCCGCTAGTTCGGGTGCAATTTGTCGAACCATTAAATTGTCTATGTCACACCATGAACTGAAAAAATCGCGTCAAGTGGCGGGTTAACATCCGTTGGATACATGTTAGTTTGAAATTGATCCTATCGATGATTGAACCCACCTATGACTAGGGTTCGGTTCCTAAACTATGGTTGATTTTGGTTCAAAACTCGCGCCCATTACATTTGAGTTAACCTGCATTCAAAACCTGTGGTTCCCAAACGTGGGTTCCCGCCGGTGGTAAGGTTAACTATGCCAACATAACCATATTCCCGTTAACTGTGCCACCCACCATAACTTGTGTATAAAATCTATCTAAAGGGATTCAATTTGATCTTGTAATGTATTAAAAAAAAATACTTAATCCTTCTAGAATTTGCAAAAACCAAATACGATCGCATAATCACATAACAAGTAAGAGAAAGAAATTATCAATCGCACAACACACGATGTATCTGGGGAAAGAAACTACTCAAAACCCCGCTATCTATATATTGAATTAATTCAAGAACATGAAACAATAAAATGTTATTTCCCTTCCCGAGAAACCTCTACACTCTGTTGACTATCTCACTACAAACCTGTGCACAAGCTTCTCTTGGCACACATTTATCTCACAAGCTCCACGCAAAAAATTGTGCTTCTGATTGTTTGGTCTCACCAACTCATGCTCACCAAAACAATGATTAAACATGTGCATTCATTCCTCCTTTAAATAAAATTTTCTCTAATTAAGGAATGATTTAGTTTAGGCCTTCTTCTAACTGCATGCACCACCTGTACAATTTTCTAATTATACAATTGATAGTTTAGTTCCCTTTAATTTCAATCTCAACTGGGTCACTCTTAGAACTGACATGCAACAGCTACTTATAGTGAATTCTTAGTTAACTGATTGATCACTACTTGTGAATTAAATCATATTTAATTCACTGGACCTATCACTAGCTCATCTCTCAGTTAGAACTCATTAAACCGATTTTAACTCAATTAATTGAGTTAACTAATCACAACTCACAAATAATTGTAACTGGACCTCCTAAAATCATGGAAAATCCTCTACATGCCTCCTCTTTAACCCTCAACTTGAATCTCCTAGGCTAACTAAGTCTTCCTGACTCAATTAACTAATACAAATTGTCGTGAGATGAAATTACAATTTTTCTTCCAATTTAATTATTGACACATAATCCTAAGGGATTGGGTGAGATTGTATATTATTGTAATTTAGTAAATAAGGAAGGCCAAGAGACATTGGGAAGTGAATCCCAATAGCCTCACCTCCATGTATAAGTACACACACAATCTCCATCTAATTCATATTCGGTTTTGCGGAGTTACCTCCTGGTCTGACATGGTATCAGAGCCAGTCTCATTTTTGGCATTCCTGCCTTTGGTGTAACTCCCTCATGTTCTGCATTTTTGTAGACTGTCATTGTGCATTCAGTTTTCTGTTTTACCGCTCCGGGCATTCTGGTATTCTGGAATAATTCTGCAAAAAAAAATTCTGCACATTCTACCTAATTTTGTTTCTGCACACCACTGTGCAATTTTGGCTCAAATTCTGAGCACATTTAAATTTACTGTACAAATTTTTTTATTGTTCTCACAGTCCCTCACATCTTCGCACTTGCCCTCACCATTTCCAACTCCGCTCACTTCGCACTCCACCTCCCTCGCAGCCCCTCGGCTGTCCCTCACCCATCCCCTCCCGTCTCCCTGCTCTCACACGCTCACCCTTCTAGCTCTCACCTCACAGTTGCCCTCGGCCCTTGCCCCCTCACCCAGCTCACGGGCCCCGGCCCCTGCCCCCTCACCCAGCTCACGGGTCCCGCCCCCATCCCCTCACCCAACTCATGGCCTCTTACCTTTCACAGCCCTCTCCCCACTTGCTCTCCCCATCCCCCTCACCTGCCCTCCCCTCATGGCCCCTCGGGCCTCGCCCCCTCACCCCTCACAGCCACCCTCCCCACCCGCTCTCGCCATCCCCCTCATGCGGCCCTCCCCTCCCCTCTCACGGCCGCTCGGCCCTCCCTCCCCTTTCGCCCCTCCCAACCCACCCTTCCCTCTCACCCCTCCCAACCCACCCTCCCCTCTCATGGTCGCTCGACCTTCCCTCCCCTCCCACGCCACCCTCCCCCTCACCACCCTCCCCCTCCCCTCCCATGCAAATTATCTCTGCGTTCCTTTTATTCAGCCTCTTATTTTTAATTTTTTTACACAGTTTGACCCCCCCAGAAATTACCTCCCCTAGTAAAAATATTCCCCAGAAAATACCTCCCTTCGTAAAAACCTTCCCCCAGAAATTACCTCCCCTTGTAAAAACCTTTCCCAGAAAACACCTCCCCCAGAAAATACCTCCCCTAGAAATTACCTCCCCAGGTAAAAACCTTCCCCAGAAAACACCTCCCCCAAAAAATACCTCCCCTAGAAACTACCTCCCCAGGTAAAAACCTTCCCCAGAGAACACCTCCCCCAGAAAATACCTCCCTCAGATAATATCTCTGTTTTTTCCCCAATTTTTTTTTTACAAAAAAAAAAAATTGCAGAATTGAAACCAGAATTGAGTTTTTACTGTGACAGCAAAGTATTTTTTTTTCTTCAAAAAGAATGCATTCTCTCATATCTATTGTAGGAGTTGTTCTCTCCGGCAAGGAGAACTATCCTGAATGTTCTCGGAAAATCAAGCACACTCTCATTTTTAATGAGTTATGGAGAGGAATTTGTGAAGGAGAAGTAGACCTTCCACCAGCAAAGCCCACTTCAGACAAGGAGATCATCGCTTAAGAAAACAAGAAATACAAGGTCTATGCCTTTATTGCATCTTCCGTAAATGAAGAGGTGAGTCGCCATATTACACCATTTTCGAATGCCTATGAAGCCTTGAGCAAGCTAAAATAACTCTATGACTCACATTCAGAACTTGAAATTGTTCAATTACTGATTAAGTTGCTCAGTCTTGAAATGAAAAATGATGACCCTCTTGCTTTAGCTTTAGAAGTAAGATCTATCATGCATGACATTAAGAACACTAGTGTAGAAGTTGATATACCTCTCATAGCATATGTTAAGGCATTGTATCCCACTTACTCACATTATCTTGAGTCCTTGCAAGCAATTGGAAACCTCATGAAAATCACCTTTGATTCCCTTGAGAAAAAGTTTGTAGAAAGAGAGAAGGCTTTTGGAAAGATGACAATCCCTCCGTCTTCTGAAGAGGTTGTATGCTTTGCACATAGAGAGAAGAGTCATGCTCAAGATTCTTCCAGAGGAAGAGGTGGCCGAAGAGGAAGAGGAAGAGGAAGAATAAATTTCAGAGGAAGGGGGGGCAGACAAACTCAAACTGAAAAATCTGATCTTCATTGCATACGCTACAATAAAGACTGGCATGATGCATCTACATGTAAGTTGCCTTGGGATAAAATTGAGCAGCAAAGAAATCAAGAAAAAGGTAAAGCTCATGACAGAGAGAAAGGTAAAGCACTTGAATTCGCTCATTATGTTGTAGCACATTGTAACAATGGAGTAATTGAAGACTTGTTTGATGTTTCATTTACTTCTTGGAGAAATGATTGGTTTCTTTCAAGAGCAACATGTCACATGACATTTAGAAAAATATATTTTTGAAAAATTTACTGACAAAGTTGATGGAGCAGTATACTTCGCAGATAAATCCAAACTCAAGCCATCAGGGCTTGGCATAATCAGGCTTAAGTTGTATGGTCTTCCAGATCATCCTCTACATGAGGTTCTATACCTCCCTGAGTTGAGGAGAAACTTGTTTTCCTTGGTCCACATCCACCAGAAAGGACACTCCATTCACATGTTTGATGGCAAGGTTGAGGTCAGAAAAGCATCAGATTGCTCACTTGTCATGGAGGGAATAGAAGAAGGAAGACTCTTGAAGCTGCAAGGTTCCTCTGCTCATGCACAAAACTTTGCATTCAGTTCACATCATGATGAAGGTACATTCCCATCAAGTCTTTTATGGCATGCTATATTTGGACACTTAAACTATGACAGCCTTCGATTGTTGAAGAAAAATGGTGTTAATGGACTACCTACAATTCCTAGGAAAATTAAGCAATGTGATGCTTGTATTCTAGGAAAGCATAGCAAACAACCATTTCATGATTCACATTCCAGAGCACATAGAAAACTTGAGCTTATTCATTCAGATTTATGTGGCCCTATGCATGTTGCTTCTGCAAATGGAAATAAATATATGATGACATTTATTGATGATTACACCAGAATGTGTTGGGTTTATTTATTGAAGAAAAAATCTAATGCCTTTCAAACATTCAAGAATTTTGATGCATGGATTGAAAATGATGCACAAACTCATATTGGCTCTTTGCATATTGATAATGGAAAAGAATACACTTCAAACGAATTTGAAAATTATCTTCGTCAACATGGGACCAAACATCAAACAACTGTGCCCTATAATCCCCAACAGAACGGTGTAGCTGAAAGAATGAACAAGAAAATTTTAAATATGGTTTGCTCCATGATGTTTTTTAATAATGTAAAATTGATGTTTTGGGTTGATGCAGTTCTATGTGTTGTATACATAAAGAATAGGTGTCCTTGAAATTCAATCAGAAACAAAACTCCTTATGAAATGTGGCATGGCCACATTCCTTTGGTAAAGCATTTCAGGGTCTTTGGTTCCACCTTTTATGCTTTGATACGCAAGGTACAAAGGAATAAACTTGGTGCTAGAAGTTGAAAATGTATCTTCTTGGGGTATTCCAATACCTCCAAAGGATATCATCTTTATGATGAAGTCAATAAGAAGTTTGTAATAGCAAGAGATGTCATATTCCTTTAATCTTCTGAGACTGAAAATGTTGTTGAGCGGCAACTTGATTGCCTGGATAGATTCACACATGCAAAGTATTTTCAAGAATTTGATAATCAGATTCCACATCTTGAAGGGGGGATTCCTATACTGAATCAATATGTGGAATCATTTCCTGAAGCACTCTCTCCCCCACATGAAGAACCAACCACGGGTGACACCTTGAACGTTGTGATTGACATAATTGAGAGATTGAATCTTGATTCAATTCCAACTCAGTCAAATGAGCGGCCTGGGCCATCTCAGAAAGGTCCACCCAAATGGCTGACAAAGACACTAGAAAACGTTCGTCCCGATGAGGTTGGAAAGATAGGAACAAGAAGTTCCACTAGACAAAACGAAGGTGATGTAGATAATTTTGATTCTTGTGTTGATATGGATATTGCTTATAATTGTGAATTGAGTTTGCCTACAGATCATGAACCAACTTCCTTCAAAGAAGCCGCTTCTCATGACGAATGGAATGAAGTGATGCAAAAGGAGTATGATGCCTTGATAAAGAATGGAACTTGGAAGCTGGTTGATCCTCCTTTGGGAACCAAACCAATTGGCTATAAGTGGGTCTACAAAAACAAGTAGAAATAAGATGGCTCACTTGACAAGCACAAAGCCAGGCTTGTGGCAAAAGGTTTTTCACAGAAAGAAGGGGTTGATTATGAAGAAAATTTTGCTCCCACAGAAAAATGGGCCACCATCCGGACACTCTTTTCCCTAGCAGCTCAGAAGGGATGGAAAGTCCATCAGATGGATGTAGAAACCGCCTTTTTGAATGGATCTCTAAAGGAGAAAGTTTTTATGTCCCAGCTAGAAGGATTTGTTGTGAAGGGCCAAGAACACAAAGTATGCAAGCTTATAAAATCCTTGTATGGCCTCAAGCAAGCACCGTGAGCCTGGTATGAGAAATTAACTGAGCATCTTCTAAAACTTGACTTCAAACATTTTGATCTCGATGATGCAACTTTGTTTGTTAAGAAAGTTGGAAAAGCAGTTGTATATCTTGTGGTGTACGTAGATGATATTTTGATGACAAGGAACAATGAGAGTTATATTTCATCCATAAAGAAATAATTGAAGAAAGGTTTTGAAATGACTAATTTGGGTTATGTTCATTACTATCTAGGTATTGAAGTAACTCAACATCCTAAATTTATATTTCTTTCTCAAAAGAAGCACATTGGAGATCTTTTGAACAAGTTTGGCATGGATGAATGCAATCCCTTAACCACTCCAATGGAACAAAACTTGAAGCTCACATCCATTGAAGGGAAGGAATTCGAGGATGCAACAAAATACAAACAGCTTGTAGGAAGTCTTATCTACCTGACTACCACCAGACCAGACATTTCATTTGTTGTTGGAATCTTCTCCAGGTTTATGCAAAAACCATGTGAAGGACATTGGTCTGCTGCAAAAAGAGTTCTAAAGTACTTGAAGGGGACTCAAGACTTTGGACTCAAATATACACAGGTAGGTGATTTCAGCTTGATCAGATACTCTAATTCAGACTTTTATGGGGACAAGGAAACTGGGGTGTCTACTTCAAGTTATACCATGAGTCTTGGATCAGGATATGTCTCATGGAGATCACGCAAACAGTCAGTTCCAGCAGATTCCACAGCTGAGGCAGAATATGTGGCAGTAGCTGGAGCAACAAAGGAAATTGTGTGGCTCAAGAAAATCCTAGAAGATTTGCAGATGAAATAGATGCATTCAACACCACTCATGATCGACAACACTTCTGCAATAAAGTTGGCCAAGAACCCGAAGTTCCATGATCGAACAAATCACATCAATACAAAATACCATCTGATTCGACATCATGTTGAGGCCAAAACCATCCATCTATGTCATTTTTCCACAAATGAGTAGACCGCAGACATCTTCACCAAAGCGCTTGGAAGAGAAAAGTTTGAGAAGTTCAAAACGATGCTTGGACTCATCAACATCCCTTCAGATTAAAGGGGGGAATTTTGACACCTAATCCTAAGGGATTGGGTGAGATTGTATATTATTGTAATTTAGTAAATAAGGAAGGCCAAGAGACATTGGGAAGTGAATCCCAATAGCCTCACCTCCATATATAAGTACACACACAATCTCCATCTAATTCATATTCGGTTTTGCAGAGTTACCTCCTGGTCTGACATTAATTAAGGGAAAATTAAATCAAAACCCCCCTTGGGTGCCATTTCTGGGTGGCATTTTCAATATTTCTTGTTTCCATTTTCAACTCTCCCTCTTAACAATAAAGGAATTCAATATATTCTGATCTAGTACCTTTGGAATGTTTTGCATGCAACACTTCTCTAGTGTTCTTTGCTCCTGCAACTCCTAAAACTGAATAGCCTCCAAAAAAATCGGAATCAGTATGATGCATATGTCATGAGAGTCTTTGACTACTACTGGTTACTGCACTGTCTAATGAAAACTTTGCGTTGTTGCTGACTCTGCATCTATGCCTTTTGCACTACTGCCAACTGTGATCTGCACTCTAGTATCTGACATTTGTCACTCTGATTTTTGTCTTGTTGACATCTGACTGCATCAATCCTACTAATCCATCAAGATATTGTGTATAAACATAATTACCGATCAAATAGGTAATTGAACTAGTACCTACTTTTTTCAGGCAGCAAAAAAAGCACCCGATTTTGAAAAATGGTGATGCAGAACCACCCTTTTTTTTAGCATATTTTTGACACTTTAAATTTTTTTATTTATGAAGTATGAACATTTGTTTGAAAATGACAGTGATTTTCATGCTAATTTTGAAAGGTGTTGATGCAACATCAACCATTTTTTTTTAGAGTGGTGATTTTCATGCTAATTTTGAAAAGCATTGATGTAACATCAACCAATTTTTTTTAAAGTGGTGATTTTCATGTTGGTAATAAAACATAAAAATAAAATTAAAAAACATGACAAAAAAAACAAATTAAAAAAAAAAAACAAAATTAACTGGTACAAATAAAAAATTTAAAAAAAAAATCAAAAATTAAATAAAAAAGGAAAAATTTCAAAAAAACACATAATTTAAAGAAAAATAAAATAAAATTGAACCAAAAAATTATAAAAACATAAAAACAATTTTTTTTTTAAAGTTATTAAAAAAATCCACATAATTTAAAAAAAAAAAAAAAAAAAATTTAAAAAAAACTAAAATAGAAAATTTAAAAATAATTAAAAATTAAAAATTAAAATTAAAATTTAAAAAATGATTAAAATTTAAAAATTTAAATTAATAAGAAAAAAAAATTAAAATAAAAATGTGAAATTATATATATATATATATATATATATTAAAAAAATGAAAAAAAAAATATTTTAGAATAATTAAAAAAAAACAAAACTAATTTTGTCTTAACATTAAACCATTTAAAAAATAAAAAAATTTAAAATTTAAATTTAAATTTAAAAATAAAATAAAATAAATAAAAACCTAAAATTATTAAATTTAAAATCATAAATAAATAAATAAAAATTAAAAAAAATAATATAGCTTTAATTTTTTTAAAAATTAAATTTTATTAAAAAAATAATAATAACATTAAAATTAAATTTAATATATATATATTTGAATTTAAAAAAAAATTAAAAAATTAAAAAATTTAAAATTTAAAATTTAAATGAAATATTAAATAAAAAAATAATTAAAATTTCATAAATTAAATAATAATAATAATAGTAATAATAATAATAATTAAAAAATAATAATTTCATTTGAAAAAAAATTGAAATTTGGTCGCCCGGGTGTCTGCGGGGGCCGATCGCTGGGTGGGCGGGGGGCTGCGTGCAACCTCCCCTCCCTCCCAGTCACTGGCCCTTGCCGCAACCTAGGGGGAAGGCCGATAAATTTCAAACTTTTAAACATTTAATGGTTTTTTTAATAAATTTCGTTTGTTTTTTAAATTAAATTATTATTTTTTAATAATATTTTTAATTTAATGAAATTTAATATATATATATATTTTACTTTTGTTTTTTCGTTTAAATTTAATTTTTTTTATAAATAAATAAAATTTAATATTTAAAAATTAAAAATTAAAATTTTTATTTAAATTTAATTTTTATATTATAAATTAAATATTCTTTTGTTTATTTTTTATTTTTTTTAACAATTTTTTTTTTTCCATTTTTAATTTTCAATTTTTTTAAATTTTAATTTAAAAGTGTTTTTTTATTTTTTATTAATCCGATATTTATTTATTTATTAAAATTTAATATATATTTTTTAATTTAATTTTTTATCTTAATATTCTTTTTTTAATTTAATAAAAGTTAATATATATTTTTTTAATTTAATTTTTGCATTTAAAATTAATTTATTTTTAATTAAAAAAAAATAATTTAATATTTTATTTTAATTTAATTTTAATTTTTAATTTTTAATTAATTTATTATTATTATTATTATTTATTTAATATATTTTTTAATTTAATTTTTTATTTTAATTGAATAATTTTTTATTTTAATTTAATTTGTATAATTTTAATTTATTTTATTTTTTAAAAATTTATTTGTTTTATTTTTTAAATTTAATTATTTTTATTTTTATTTTTTTTTCAATTTTTAATATATTTTTAAATTTTAATTTTAAAAATGTTTTTTCTTTAATTTTTAATTTTTAATTTTTTCTTTATTTTTTAATTTAAAAAAAAAAATTACCAAATTTACCAAAAAAATATGATGATTTTTTTTTTTTCATTATTTTAAAATGTTTTGTTTTTTTTTTTTTTATAAATTTTTATTATTCTAAAAATTTTGTTAATTTTTGTTTCAACACAATCTATTTTGGGGTTTTTTTTGCATAAAACAAATTGGCTTTTACTTCCATTTTTAAAAAATGTTAAAAATTTACCCCAAAAAAAAAGGTTCTTCGAGAATACAAATTTTTTTAAAAACGTTGAAAATTTACCCCGAAAAAAAAAAGGTTATTCCATAATACAACTTTTCGTTTTCGCATTTTTTTTTTCATGGTATTTTGATTTTTTTTTGTTAGAGTTTCTGTTTTGAGATAATAGTTCTCGGTTGATCGGTAACTATGTTTATTTTGGGCCCTCGTAATTAGGTCTGATCCATGAGACATGCCATCTCAATGGACCCTGCTCAAATTTCTTCTCTTGGGATTATGACTTCACATCACCACACTTCTCACTTGGTGGTATGGTTGTATGTGCTCCCTCTACCCATCTGGCTCGAAATTTCACCCTACTAAAGGTGTATGTTTGAGTGGATGCCTCCACTCGGTCTCCTCTCTACTTCTCCAATCGTGGTTGCTCCACAACTTTCTGAGACTGCTTCTAAGGCCGCATGTTGAGAGGTAATTTATGCTCCTCACAACCACCAAGTCTATAACATTTTCTTTGCTCCTCAAAGCATTTGTATGCAACCAGTACATCAAGTGCATACAGATTCTTGACTCGCACACACTGTAATTGTCCCACAAAAAAATAAAAAATAAAAAATAAAAATAAAAAATTGATTTTAAATCGACGATATCTCCCTCATCTGAACTTTGATTCGACCGATTTTTTTTTTTGAACTTCGATATTTTTTCACAAGGAATATAGACATGCTATTTTTTTTAATTTCAAAAAAAAAAAATTAGATCTTTTTTTTTTTTTAATTTTTTTGACAGAAACGATTATATTTTGTATTAAAATTTCCAGCAAATTGCCCATTTACAAAGACTCAATTTTCTGGGACAGCTCACAAGCTTCCCCCATTACCAGTATCCACCCATCTTTAGATCGGACAAAATGGATCTTCCAGGATTCTTTAAGCCATTTCGTCAACGAGATTTCCCCTAACTTAAAGACACAAACAAACTAATGGAGTAAAAGACAGTAAATCATAATTCACAGCTATGGAATTAATTCCCAACTTGTCTTCTCTTTCCAAACTAGAGTGCCTGCAGGGAGCCGGGCAGCTCTATTTGCTTCCACATCTGCATCTTTATTGTTGTTCCGCAATACATGATAGAAGCTCACCTTATGGAAGGAACTGGTAATCTTTTTAATCCTCGTCATCAACCTGAGGAGTCTAATATCCTTTGGGCTTGTATTCTCCACTAGCATTTTTATGATAGTTTGAGAGTCCCCTATGATTGTTGCCTCTTTGATTTCGAGATGTTGCAGGATCTTGAGACCTTGAAATAGAGTCAACCCTTATGCTTGAGAATTGGTATCCTGGCCCAGTCCCCAAGCAAATATGTGCTCGATATGGCCCTCTATGTTCCTGATAACTCCTCCTGCCCCTGCATTTCCCAGATTTCCTTTTGCTACTCTGTCGAAGAACATTGTGTAGCTGGCCAAAGTCTTGTTCCATATGTCAAAATCTGCTTTAGATATTCTGATCTTCCAATCTTTTTTCTTTTCCTCGTTTAAACCTGGACGGGAGTAGTGTAATCCAAGCATTTCACCCCACTCCAGTTCTTGAGAGGAGAGATTCTCATCTGATATAACTCCCACATTTTCATACAGAAAATCTTTAAGAATGCTTTTGATCCTAGCTGTGACAACGTGAGCATTGTGTGTTTTCCCCTGGAAAATTCTGCAATTTCTCTCCAACCAGATATTCCAGCATATTAGTTTTGGAAGAACAAGCCAGCCAGCCTTGAACCAAGCGTTGTTTGGAAGAGAAATGATTGGACCAGCTAGAAAACAAGTCGAAAATGGAGGAAGGAATCGTCATTGCCTTAATCCACAGAATCAACACTTCTTTCCAAACCTCATTAGCAAATTTGCAACCCAACACAATGTGTTGTGCGTTCTCCTCACATGATAAGCAAAGTGGGCAGCGAGAAGGCCCGTGGAAGCCTTTCTTTCTAAGGTTGTTAGTAGTAAGGATACAGTTATGGCAAAGCAGCCAATTAACAAATCAATTTTAGGGATCGATTTCACATTCCATAACCCTTTCCAAAGCGTCGGACAAGGAGGGACATAAGGAATTGCACAGATCTTTTTGTATCCTTGCGCCACCGTGTAAGCTCCGGAATTCGACCCCCATCCACGCTGATTGTGCTTCACTGCACTGATCGGAGCCTTCCCTTTTAGATTGTGGAACAGCTGCTGCCATGCACACTCGAGCTCTCTGGGTAGCTCCGGTCTTTGCCATCCCATCCAAACATTCTCCTTCCACTGGGAGATTCTCCACAGTGAGCTCAGACCTGCGTTGTTCATCCAAGTTCGCAGCTCCTTTAACTCGTTGACATCCTTAAGAGGCGCAACATTCATTGCTTTGTCCTCCCATATGTCAATGGACTTCCCATTCCCCGGTATCCAATATAAATTGTCTTGTATGAGAGAGTGAGCTTGCATGCACAGCTTAAAAATCTGAGACCCATTTTTTGCAAGAGAAGGCATGTCCAGGCTTCTCTTCCTTTGGCCTGTAAATTATTTCTTCCAGAAGACCTGTTGAGCCCATCCGGCCTTAGGGGCAACTTGCCTCCAGAGAATTTTAGCCCCCAAAGCTAAGTTTTGCTTTCTTAAATCTTTGAAATTCAGTCCACCTTCCAACAAGGGTTTGATGACTTTATCCCAATTGACGAGCGACATTCTGTTCCTGTTTTGCTTTCAACCTTTCCACAAGAAATTTCTTATACAACTTTCCATTTTTTTTAGGACTCCAAGAGGAGCAAGCATAAGCGAGGCTTGGAAAATAGGGAGGCTAATCAAGACTGATTTTATAAACATATTTTTCCCTGCCAGATTAAGCCAAGAGAAGCCCCAAGCTTCCATTTTGGATTTGAACTTGTCAAGAAGAGGGATCCAATCCTTGCCCAGAGGATTTTTCTGAAAAATCGGTAGTCCAAGATACTTGAAAGAGTTCCATCTAATAGATCCGAAAAATCCCCAACTTCTAGAAATTGCATTCATCTCACATTGGGTCACATTCCATCCAAAAATGTGGCATTTCCTTGTATTCAGACTACAGCCAGAGGCATCACAGAAATCATCCACAACCAATTTAAATTGCTTGGTGGTATGAACAGTAGCAGCCCCCATAAGAAGTGAGTCATCAGCAAAGAGGGCATGATTAATCTCTTTGATCCCTCTTGCAATTTGGATTCCCATTATGTCCTGATCAAGCCTTCTTTTTTCCAGAAGAAAACTTAAAGCCGAGGCATGGAGAAAAAACATCAATGGAGAGAGAGGGCAGCCTTGCCTCAACCCTCTCGATGCTTTAAAAAAGGCCGCAGCTCTTCCATTTACCAGCGGGGAAATCCAAGGCTCAGAGATACAGGCTTTGATCCACCTAATAAAACCAGATCCAAAGCTAAAATTTTCCAGAACTTTATAGAGAAAGGAATGCCTAACATTGTCAAACGCATTTGCAAAGTCAAGCTTTACTATCATACCTTTTTCTCTCCTCTTCAGACTTGAGTGAACCACCTCCTGGACAAGAATAATGTTGTCCGCTATTTGTCTTCCTTGAATAAATCCCCCTTGGTTCTTCGGAATGATATCAGGAAGGATCCTCTTCAATATGCTAGCAATCACCTTGGTGATGATTTTATACCCAATATTACATAAAGAGATGGGTCGAAACCTACTAAAAGAATTAGCCCCCTTTTCTTTGGGAATGAGAGCTAAGAAGGTTGAGTTTGTGCTACCCCCAATTTTCTTACAGTCTTGGGATTTCAGAACCATTCTATGAAGGTATTTTTTAATAATCTGCCAACAAACTTGACAAAATTTTTTCGTGAACCCATCCGGGCCTGGGGCTTTATCCGGGTTCATGGAAAACAAGGCCTCCTTTATCTCCTTCCTGGTAACCTTAGCTTCTAGGATCTGATTCATTCTAACAGAAATTTTGAGCGGGATCTCTTCTAACATTCTATCACTATGCCCCTGCTCCTCGCCTTCACTGAAAAGGATTTGGAAGTGAGTGAATGCAGCCTTCTTGATGCTTGGGAAGTCTCCATAAGATTGGTTCCCATCATTAATTTCAGTGATAGAGTTGAACCCTCTCCTAGCTTGGGCTTGCTTGTGGAAGTAAGATGTATTTCTGTCTCCAGATTTCAGCCAAAGGCTTCTGGATTTTTGCCTCCAATATTCCTCTTCCTGTCTGCAAGCAATATGGAACTTATGTTGTAGATATTCCTCAATACTTAGAGACTCCCTTTCTATTTCTGCTTCTTCCATCAGGGTTTGATGGGATTCGAGGGTTGCTTGGGCTTTCTTCCTTTCTTCTGCTGGACTGGGAATGTTTTTGGCCCAGCCCTTTAACTCGATTTTTACCCTTCTTAGCTTCTCCTCCCAAACAAAAAAAGGGGAACCCGTGACAGGTCTTATCCAAATTTCTGAAAACCTCTCCATGAAGTCCTTTTGGTTTATCCATAGAGGATAAAAACGAAAGGGGATAGGGCCAATATTTGATTTGGAAGATACGGACAACATTATTGGTTTATGATTCGAAGTACTACTAGTAAGAATACTCATCTTGGCATCTAGACCCAAAAGCAAATAGGAACTTTGAATAAGAAACCTATCAAGCCTAGCGGCAATATGCCCAGGGCTAGCCCTTTTATTTGATCAAGTGAACTTACCATGGCACAGCTTGAGGTCGATCAGATCCCATTCATGGATAAGGTCCTCCACCCATTCCCAGGCCGGATCCCTCACAATGCATCCTCCACGCTTTTATTCATGACTTAGAGTAATGTTAAGATATCCAGCAATAAGAATATTTTCTAGATCCTCTTCTTCTGCCATGTTTCTCAGGGACTCCCAGTAGGTTTATTTTGCCTTGCTACTAGCTGGGATGTACACATTGAAGAGACTAAAAGTCTCCATTGATTCTTGGTGTTGAAGTTTTGTAAATAGCCAGTGAGCATGTTCCTTTTTCGCCGTCAACCTAAGCTTGGAGGAGTTCCAGAGAGTGCCCAAGCCTCCTAAGGCTCCTCTGGCTGAGACAGCCAAAGTCCCTCCCTTGTTCCAAAACCTCTTGATCCTTTGAAGGAACTTATTTTCCTCCAATTTTGTCTCCTGGACAAGCATTATTTATGGGTTTTCTACCATGCTTAGGATCCTCATGGCTTATTCTTTCTTCTTGCTCCCCAAACCTCTGCAATTCCAGGAGATCACCTTCATTATTTATTTTTGTGAGAGTGTGGGCCACCCTTGGGGCCCTGTCCCTAATTTCTTGCCACCTTTGTATTTTTTCCCAAAAGCTTTTCCAGTGTAGGCTGGCTTCCTTGAACTTTGTCTTTGTACGTTTCTTTGTCTCTTTTTTCCTTAGAGGACATTCTTCCTCTTGTCGACCTTCTTACGGAGGACTGAGAGTCTCCTATCTCTCCTTCCTCTTCAGATTCTTCCGAGCCTTGACTGTCTGCCTCGTTCTCAATGTGTTTGTCTTGAGGTTTTCCTATTTCTCCATCCCCTTGTCTTGCCACATTTGCCGCTGCAGTCTCATTATCTTCTTTGTCTTCCAACCTTACTGTCTCCACTACTGCCTTCTGAGGCGGGTCCTTTTCATGTATTTCTTTCATTTCGGTTCCAAGAGGCCCAAACATGTTCCCCGAATCATTCATAGGAAGGGTTTGCTAAGAATCACTAATGCCTTTATGTTGTTGCCCTTTTCTCTTATCTTGATTTGCCGGATTAGAAATATTGGGGTTCGCTTTGGATTTCTTGACCTGCTTCCAACCTTCTTCTTTATCCTTCTCCTTCTCCTCCTCGCTCTTCTTTGGACAGTTTCTGGCGAAATGCCCGTATTCGTGACACCCCCGGCATTTGAAAGGAAGTTGTTCGTGGTCCAATTTTTGGATATGATACCAGCTTCCAACTTTAATTTGTATGGCTTCCGGCAGCCCAACTTCCAGATCCACCTCCACACAGATGCGAGCACAGTCATATTGATCCTTATTGTTTACTCTGTCGATGAATTTTCCCAAGGAGTCCCCTATGTGTTTTAGGGAGGTCCAATTCCAGCAGTGGATTGGGAGATTGGGCAATCTAACCCATATAGGCACAGTTGAGGGAATGTCCTCTGCTGGGTCGAAATCCGGAGTCCACTTGTTCAGATACAACCCTTGCGGTCCCATAAAATAAGGCCCATTTCTAAAGATCAGTTCCTTATCCTCTTTAAAGGAGAACTGGAACAAAAAATAGCCTCTGCCCAGGAAATAGGAAGTAACATTTTGGCTTATCAGGGGTTTCCAGTTCTTAATCACCCAGTCTTCCATGGCTTTGGGGGAAGGCCACAAGCTGGTGAATTGACCAAAAAGCGCACGTTCCTTCATGGTCAAGGAAACCTGAATAGGGTCGTCAGGCGAAAGAGTGACCTCCGGCATTTCTTCAAGTCGTTTGACAAACTTCGAGTTTGCAGCCTTCTTCTTTTTGGGAAGAGAAGAGATGAGAGAGCATAAAGCTTCTACTTTTGGAGACAGCGGAGGGGGAGGAGGCGGGGGAGCCCTAGACGAGGCTGGCCCCTCCATGGTTGCGGCAGCCCGATCAAGCTCAGCACAAGGGCAACAGAGCAGTGCAGTGAAAAAAAATTAAAAAAATTAAAAAATAAATAAATAAAATAAATAAAAATAAAAAATTCCTGCTCTGGTACCATATAGAAAATCTATCCAAAGAGATTCAATTTGATCTTGTAATGTAATAAAAAAAATAATAAATCCTTCTACAATTTATGGAAACCAAATACAATCGCACAATCACATAATAAGTAAGAGAAAGAAATTATCAATCGCACAATCATAACAAGAAAGAGAAAGAAATTATCAATCGCACAACACAAGATGTATCTGGGGAAAGAAACTACTCAAAACCCCGTTATCTGTATATTGCATAAATTCAAGAACATGAAACAATAAAATGTTATTTCCCTTCCTGAGAAACCTTTTCACTCTGTTGACTGTCTCACTACCAACCTATGCACAAGATTCTCTTGGCAGACCTTTCACTATAAGATCCACGCACAAAATTGTGCTTCTGATTGTTTGGTCTCACCAACTCGTGCTCACCAAAACAATGATTAAATTTGTGCCTTCATTCCTCCTTTAAAGGAAATTTTCTATAATTAACGAATGATTTAGTTTAGGCCTTCTTCTAACTGCATGCACCACCTTTACAATTTTCTGATTATAAAATTGATAGTTTACTTCCATTTAACTTCAATCTCAACTGAGTCACTCTTAAAACTGACATGCAACAACTATTTATAGTGAATTATCAATTAACTGATTGATCACTACTTGTGAATTAAATCAGATTTAATTCATTGGACCTATCACTAGCTCATCTCTGAGTTAGAACTAGTTAAACTGATTTTAACTCAATTAATTGAGTTAACTAATTACAACTCACAAATAAATGTAACTAGAACCCCTAAAATCATGTAAAATCCTCTACATGCCTCCTCTTTGACCCTCAATTCGAATTTCCTAAGCTAACTAAGTCTTCCTGACTCAATTAACTAATACAAACTTTCATGAGATGAAATTACAATTTTTCTTCCAATTTAATTAAGGAAAAAATAAATCAGAAGCCCCCTTGGGTGCCATTTCTAGGTGGAATTTTCAATATTTCTTGTTGTCATCTTCAACAACTTCGTTCACATGTCGTGGCTCCAAAACCATCGTGTTGACTAGCAGTTAGATTGACCCAGCTCCAAACTATAGTATGGGTAACTTATGGTTTGGTTTCGCCATGAGTTAGTCCCCGTGGTAACACTAAACTTCACCGCCATAACTATTCACATATTTTGTGATAAATGTTGGCAATCGGTTTGCATGGCATAAATCTCCGCTCCGGGCTTTGGTTTATGCGGTGATATAAAATGTAACCTAGGGTCAGTTGATATATGGTTTTGGGCATTAACATATAGTTTGGAAACATATATATGGTTTGACATTATAATAATTTGGTGATATATGTTGATTGGTGGTGTTGGGTTCGGGGTTAACCCCAGCCCGACCCCCAAACGAAAACTCAATAAACCTTAAATATGTGTCGCAAAATATGACTAACAAGAAAGATCGGTGGTGCAATGGTATGAGCCAGTGCATGCTGCCACCCTAGAGATCCAACGATTGATCCCTATGGAGGCTTGATTCGTCCCAAACACAAATTTTGCACAGGTACGAGGAGGCCATGTGGTTTGCATTGATTGGCCCACGTGGCTCTCCCTCATTTGACCACATAACGAACCTTCCAGCCAATAGAAATACAACATTCATGGCCTAAAAAAATGAGGCAAGTGTCAACACACCATTGGACCAAATAAAAATAGTCACCTGCCCAATCAAATTCTCAGTCAGTGTATGGACTGCTGACTCGGTGTACCTGCAACCCAAAACTTAAAATTTTTAGTTGTTTTCCAATTCAGTCAGAACGTGATATCGAGAGCATATGATATTGGTTTATGAAAATAAGGAAAATTATGGAAAATTAAGAAATTAGAGGCATCAATGATAAAAAGGATGTTGATGATCAGTTGGCAAGCTTTTGCTCTCATTATTCTCTCTCCCATACTATTGGACACTTAGAGTATTCTTGGAGCATTATTGGTGAGTGTGTCACACTTAGAGTTTGTGAGCACCTTGGCATTTGAGCAAGAAAGGCAAGAAAGCATGAAAAAGGAGGAAGCAAGCAAGGAGGTGCAAGAATCAAGCAGATATAGCAGGATTCTTGACATGTATCAATTTTCATGTGTATTTTCCTTGCTAGATTTGGCATGCATGGTATTGCATGTGGTTCTTCGTTATCTTGGAATTATTTTTTCCAGGTATGACAGCATTTCCATCCTAGCCTTTCCATTTCTGGATAGCCATGGTGTTGTGGAGTTCTCATGTTATGGTTTAGCTGCATTTCTGGATGGATTCGAAGCCGAATGGGGTGGATCTCCGAATTGATATAGAACATGGCCTAGTGGTCCTTGAACCAGACTGTGGATCGCGGTAAAGCCACTGGCCTAGTAACCCCTGAGCCATACTATGGTTTGCAGTAAAGCTAGGATTCTATTGCCTCGGTGGGCCTAGGAATCCTCGACTGGTGAATGGTGGTATATACGGTAAATCCTATAGGTGTTTTTAATCTCCATTTCAAGCCTAGGAACCCTAGGTTTTTTATTGCGGTAAAGCCTGGGGAGTATATCTCGGTTTAGGGCCTAGTGACCCCTTATTCGAACTGTTGGTTGTAGTAAATCCTGAGAGACTAGGAGACAAGAAAATTCCTCATAGTTTAAGCAGAGAGAATCCGGTGATATTCATGCTTGTGTTGCCCTAGTGATCGGAGTAGATCACAGTAAATTCGATTATGACATGTTTATTGATGAGGGTGAGGTGGTTTAACCTCGGGATTCCATAGTTGGTTCCTTCATTTTAAGTCCCACATTCATGCTTGGATTACAGCACGGGGGTGATTGTTTGAAGTAGATTTGGCTCAGCCAATCTATGGTAGGGTGGAACGTGGAATTCCCATCTTTGGTTGGTTCTTACATTCAGTAATGAAGAGCTTACTTCTCGATATTCGGTATACAAATATGTTGGTATATATATAGGGATTCTATTACTGATATATCCATGATATTTTTGTTGGTATTACGTTGGTTATAAGCATGTATTATGATGGTGATGAGGTATGGCTCTCTCCATGTTTTTACTTGAAAATGAATGCACAACATATCTATGGTTAAATTGATTAAATTATAGCTTATAATGTAGGGGAGAAATGCTTCTTAGCCATTCTCAGATAATAAAGAGACCACTTTGTTTAAATTTGTTGTTTATACCTGTAGATGTTATGTTTGTGACATGTTTGACAAAATGCATGTCATGGCTGGGTGGGGTCAAATGAGTTCTTGATGATGTGATTTCTTCCATATTTTTTTTTGAATGTTAATTACCCTCTCCTAAAGTTACAGGAAGTTCTGGGCAGTGACTTGGGCTAAGGGGCTGAAAATGTGGCACAAATCCCGGAGCTACAAGCAGAAAATTTGTTGTTTGGACTTGAGTCGCTACCTTGCCAAGGCTAGCATGTGGCTCTAGGGTCTAGAGACACTCCCTTTCCCTTATATGAATGTGGCTCAACCTCAAAAACGCTAAAAATTAGTCCCCCCTAAGGGAACAGGGCCATGGAAGGTTGGGTTACCTCCTCCAGATGTCAATGATGCAGTGTATGGTGTGTTTTTGATGTTTTTGTCAGTTCCACTTCCTTAAGTTAATCTAGGAGGTTGAATCTCATATTATTAGCCTCTCGTCACATGTTTACCTCGGTTGGCTAGTTACTTGGGTAGATGTGGGAAGAGGGTGTTACATAGTGGTATCAAAGCGTGGTTGCACTCTCCTTAGGTTGTGTGTGTTTTTCATGCATATATGCTCCTCATGCTTATGTCCTATGTGCTTGGTGTGTATGCATGATGTGATGTTTTGTTTCTATTCTCTTTGTGTGATTCAACTCTCGGACTGATGGGTGATTTGTGGATCATGCATTTATGTTGGTTGCATATGCACTTAGTATTCTTGAGGTCTATATGTGCTTGTTGCATCCGTGTTGTGTTGGCCATGGTGGTAGTGGTGTCGACATGGAAGGGTTGATGGTGTTTTTGTCAACATGTTTCATCATGTGAGTATGGTTGGTTATGTGTTGTTCATGTGTATGTATTGACCGTGTATGCTTGCTTACATGTCGCTACATGTTGTATATGCATTTCTTTCTTATGCTATGGTTACACATTGGTCATGCTTGTGTTTTTTCTGTGTATGCTTTCTTATGTGATGTGATATGTGGGACATGCATTGGTCGTTTATGATTGGTTATAAATTTCAAGTGGGTGTGTATGGTCAAGTTTGCATTGGTTTGATTGAGGTTGTTGTGCTTAAGGTCGTTGTATGAAATTAGGTCTTCATGATGATATTTGTATGTTATGATGCTAATGTGTTGGTTGAGATAGAGTAGGAAATGCAGATCATTAAAGTGAAGTTGCAGCATTGGACCTCGAAGCAAGATAAGATCGTCATACAAGTTTGTATGTTTGGCATGCAGGTATGTGATTCATGGTTGTTGTAAGCATTAGGGTTACTTATATGTTTTTCATTCTATGGTTATTATGGGTGCATATGTGATAAATGCTAGTTGATCAGTGTAGCGATGTGAATTATGGTTATGTGTATGCCTTTAATTATGTTGATGTTATGGTTACATACATTATAGATTCTAGTTTATTAGTGTAGTTATATGCACATGTGCTGGATAGCCATGAATGATAGTAACCTATGGTTGTATGCATTGCTATTGTTGTTTTATGATTAGATAACTTGATGATTATGAAATATGTTGTTAATGAGTACATTATAGGTTAAATTGTTGTTGTTACATGTTAGTGACTTGATTATTAGGGTTATTTCATTAACATATTGATGTTATATGCATTATGTTAATTTGGATTGGCCCATGCAGATGGTTAGGGTTATGACATTCAGGCATGAGTCGACCTAATTTTGATAGTGTTTTGTATTATGTCTAGATTGAATGTGCATATGTGATTTATATGCATGAATGACATTTTTTTATGAGCTTATGATGTGAACATGTTAGATAGTTACAATTATGGATATCATGACCTTATTTAGGGTGTAGTTGATGTGTTGTGATGTTATATTGTGTTAATCTAGATTGATTGTGTAGACAAGATAGCCTCCCCTGGGATGCATTAAGGTATGAGCTTGCGTATGTTGCCTACTTTGTACTTGATGTTGCCTATCTATTGTTTGCATGTTTTATTAGTTTTATGATATGAGTTGCATCTATGGGATTTCATGAAGGAATAATCGTGTTTTGAGATGGTTTCACTAACGCACTATGTGTTGAGGTAGTTGATATGTACTTGAGTATAAGCAGGGTGATGTGATAGAATACGGTAAAACTAAATAGTAGCAAGGTAAAATAACTGATATATTGTTATATTTATTTATGTGCTAACAGTTATGTGTTTATGACAGTATGATGCATGGGATTGCATGACAAAGAGTTTTCCATGAAATCTTAAAGAAGGCTCGAGTTGAGCTTTCACTTGGAGGCATTGGGAACCATGGGGATTGATCCATGGTGTCTGTTGTTAGTCTTATGTTTTGGTACTTTGTGATTTTTTGAGCTTGATTTGCGGTTTTGTTTATGTCTGTTGCATAGCTATGCCACTTTGTTTATGGTGTCTTATTGCTATTGGTTTTCCTGGTTTTCTTCTTGTTTGTTTCTTGTTCTTGTCGTTGTATTTTATGTTTCGAGTCTTTGTAATTGGTTGGGAAAGAGGAAATTTGATGGAGCTCAGCAAGATCTTTGTGGTACCCACCAAGTAATGTAAGAGTCGAATGAGGCTCGATGCATGAATAAGCACAACGAAAGTATGAATACGATAGTTGGTTGGACTGGCTAGATCCATTATGGTGAAAGGATAGTGGAAATATAGTCATGAGAAGGGTAATCAGGTAAGGTAGAGTAAATTGATCTGAGATATCAGATACCTTGGCTATGTTGGGAACCATTGTTCTAAATATTGTGCATGTTGTGCATGGATAAAGGAATTTCTCTCAACCTAAACCTTATGATATTTGGCAATCATGTTGTAATTATGATGATGTATATATATGTATATATGCATGTATGTATGTATGTATGTCATTGATTGATAGGGTCGTCATGGATATTGATGGTTTTATGTTGATGGTTTATATGTATGTATGTATGTATGTATGTATGTATGACATTGTCTGACAGGATCATGATTGTTTTATGCTAATGATTATATATATATGTATGTATGTATGTATTTATGTCACTGTACGACAGGGTCTTCAAGAATCATTATTGGGAGCAATGATTGCTTATATAGGTTAATGGCATGAAGAGGTTCATGGTCTTATGAGGAATCAAGTGGGAAGAGTAACTCTGACAAATCCATTAGGTCAGTATCATGTGGACATGAATTGTTATTGCATGCTTGTACTATGCCTATTTTTATGTTATGGACAGGTAATGTTGAGGGGTAAATCAAAAAAGTGAAATTAGTGTGATCCGTGACATGCTAGGGTGAGCATGGATAGTGGAAAGACACTAGAAGCAGGTTTCTTGTGGGGTCAGTGTGTGGTCTATGGATGTACAACGATTTTTTGTGTGTATATGTTGTGCATGTTGTATGTTCAGTGATTGTACCTATGGTGATGTGTAATGTTACATATGTAGTATTGTGTACATATGATGTTATATTCATGTTGTATATATGACGTTGCATATGTAGTGCCAAGTATAGATGGTGTTATGTATATGTTGGAGATGCGGTGGTGACATGTGCATATGGTGTTGTGTGCTTGTTGAATATGCAGTGTTGTGTACGTATGGTGTTATGTACATGTTGAATATGCAGTGCTATGTACAGATGGTGTTATGTGCATTTGGTGTTGTGTGTGTGATTTTACACATGGTGTTGTGTGCATGTGGTATTTTGTACAGGTTGTACATGTGGTGTTGTGTGCAAGCGGTGTCATATACATGTCGTGCACGTGGTTCTATGTACATATGGTGTCGTGTACATGTCGTGCATGTGGTGTTGTGTACATGCGGCATTATGTACACATTTTATAGGTGGTGCAGTGTACATTTGGCGTTGTGTACACGTTGTGCAGGTGGTGTCGTGTACATGTGATGTTGTCCACACATGGTGCAGGTAATGTGTGTACAACAGGTACTATGTACATGTTGTGCATATGGTACTATTATACATGTGGTATTGTGTGCATGTCGTACATGTTGTGTTGCAGGCATGCAATACTATGTATGTGCATGGTGTAGTCGTGGTATCACAATGTGTTTATTCGTTTTGTTTCACTTTGTGTACGCATATGTATATGTATTGGGTTGTATTGTACACCGAGTGTAGGTGTATTTTTTATGTTGTGTGTTGGATGGGGGTGTATGCATTGTGTGGTGTTGTACACCTAGTGTGGAAGGTATGTGTTGTGATGTACATTGTGTGTATGTGTACGTGAGTAAAGAGAAGCAACGGAATTCAGTGCTTTCCTGGTGTGGCAATCAATCCGGTGTGTGTACAGAAAGAGTAAAGGCAGAAGTATGGACCGATGGAGGATAGGTATCTATATTTTATTTCAATCTTGTTATTCATGTGATATGTGATTCTGACTTATGATGGTTACATGTGATTTATGATTATGGTTTATGATGATTTCATGTGATTTAATATTTTGATCTATGATAGTTTCATTTTGAGCTAGCCAAATATGATATGCTTATCCATGATGGTTTGATCAAACAGTTAGTTTGACTTGTGTGACAGGAAGTGAACAGGATTGCAAGGGCATCTGGTTGACAAGCTACCCATGAGGTATGATTTGAGTTTATTTAAATTTATTTTTAATCTAATGGAAATTATGTGCTTGGTACAGGAGAGCATGAAATTCTCGGTTTGGGATGGTTGAAACTGACTGCAAGAATTAGCAGCAACAACAAAAGTAATTGGGACATGCAACAGTATGTTGGTAAATATTTCAGGAGCAGGGCCATTATGGGACATTAGTACCCAATAGTTTCCATTGATATCCATGAGCATGCTATGACCGGTATGACGATTTTGAGGCAGGTATATGCCTTGGTTTTTATATATTCCTATGCGAGGAAGCCTTTCCAAAGGATGGATCACCCAGGATAGGGGATGTTGGGGAACTTGGAAGGCGAGTGACAGCACAGAAGGGGATTACCGGATTGCCTGAGGGACTACATAGTAGAGAAGGGAAGTTTGGGGATGGATTTGTTTTGGTCATTAGAATTTCCAGATGGAATCAAATGCACATTCGGAGTGTTCCCTAGAAAAATGAGTTGGTAACTGTTCACTGAGTGGACAAGTGGCACAGGATTGTAGTGTTGGACATTGGATGCAGCTTTGAATTTGATAGTGGCTTATAGACTTCCTGAGAAGGAGGTGAATCTTGGTTTTATTGTTATGGTAGAGGTGTGAGCCTCTGGATTCCCTTGTTGTTTTTTTTTTAAATAAGACTAATTCTATTAAAAAATCATATAGTACAAACTGGAGTTACAGTCAAGAGAGGCTAGATAGCAGGGATGTCGGAAATGATAAACTATCAACCTCGGTCCCGTTAAGTAACCAAGAGAGAAACAGAGCATATCATGAAGAGAAATATGGGAGTTGTAAGAGAAAGACACAAGAATCTACCCAGATTGGGTTGAATCCTCAATATAAAAAAAAATTTCCTTTCTTTTTTGTAACTTTGACCCAACCATCATGGGGTGGGTGGGATAAAACCACTTGAAGATTGTTGTTGACTGAAGGAGGAGTTTCCTTATCCGAGTCAGAGGAGGAAGACTCATGAGTTTATTTCTGATCACTCAAAGAAACATTAGGCCCCCCAAGGTCTGCCAAGGGAATATCCTTCTCCTTCTTTGTTGCATCCTCATCTGCTTCAATCTCATCTTCATCCGAACTGAAGGACTCAATGTCATCCATGGGAGGCGGATCACAGGGTTTAGAGATTTTAGAGTTTGATTTGTGATTTCTTCTCTTATTTTGGGCGAGGAACGTAGTACAAGAGTTCTGAAGATGCCCTGTTTGATGGTAGTGACGACATTAGAAAGAAGTGTTCTCACAGTCCAAGGTTCGAGTCCAAAGGAAATCACCAACTTTGATATTGATTTGATCAGGCAGACCTTTACTTATGTCAATTTCAGCACATATTCTTCCCTAGGTGTATATGCCCATTTCCCCCTTAGAGGGGTCCGTTTCCAGAAAGCGACTCAGAGAGTTTCCAATTCCTTGAAAGACAGAAAAGTGACATAAATGAGCAGGTAGATTTGGAAGCCTGACCCAAATAGGAAGCTTGGTAATGACTGTCGTAGAAGGGTCGAAGTCTGGGAACTATGGGGTGAGGAATAACCATGCTTTACCCAAAAACCATGGACCACCAATTAAGGTTTTTTTGATAATCTTCATTGAAATAAAGAAAAACTATGAAGAATCCCTTCGAGAAGAAAATAACCTTGTTGTTATTGGTCCAAGTGGAGTGAATCTAATGGTAGAGGTTTGTTGTGTGAGGCCATAATCCATTGAATCGGAAAATAATGGTTGATTCGACATAGATTTGAAATTGGTTTTCAAGCGCCAGGTGGGAAATTTATACAGAGGGAACATATCCTAGTTTATCAACCAAAAAAGGCTTGGGGGCCTCCGAGGGTTGAACAACTTTCTTGGGAGGTTGTGCATGGACAACATCTTTGTAAGAGAAATCTTGGGCGAAATATGGCTGCCCGCCTTCCCCTCCTTGCAGAAAAAGGGTAAGAACCGCAGAAGCATCTTTTTCAATACTATAAAATGAGAGAGGGAGAGAGTCCTCTAGTTGTTTACCTCCATGGAGAAGTCATTGTAAGGCACTGGGTATCCCCAGCCTGAGTTCAAGGGCATGCGAAAGGTTCCTCACCAGATCCAAAGAGCAAACCCAAAGAGGCATGTTTTTGCCAGAGAGAAGAGAGATCTGGATCTGAAAAGAGGGGGATGGAAGATCTAGGGTCCCCTGACTATCAGAGCTCATCCGTGAGGCCATATTGTTGAGCCCTGATGGTTTTCTGCTAAATGTGGTTGTCTCTTCGCATTTTTCGTTTCCCTTTGTGAAGTGACCACCTTAGCATCCAAACCCTGGTGTCATGTAGTGGAGCGAATGACCATTGAAGATCAGGGGCGAGCAGGAACATCCGGAGCCTTTTTCTCTGGTAAAAAATGAGCGATGGTGATGCAGGAGCATTTGGACTTAGCCAACAATGTGATTGTATGTTCACATGTTGTGGCTAACATGAGGTGGATAAACATTGGTCATTAATATTTTACTTAGTTTTAAATGAGAGAAGTTAGTCTGTTTGGGTTTTCTAAATTAATTAGAAATAAAATGGCAATTGGTTTCTCCCTACGAGGAGATCAAGCCAAGTAGGATAAGAGCTTAGAAATAGGGTAGAATTTGTTTATTGAGAGTGGTTCAAACATAAATCTATTTAGAGATGAGAAGGACCGCTTCAGTGAGATATATGTGTGTGTGTGTGAATAGGTGTGAGGAAGGGAGCAGAGTTTGAAAAAGAGTGAGATAAGTGTGAAATAGGTGTGCGAGAGGAGAGAGAAGAGAGAGAAGAAATAATTGTAATAACCATCCGACCAAGGGCTTGGCTCTATAATTTCATTTATTATTAAATTCCAGGTGTTTTTTAATTGATCAGGCTCTCGGTTCGAAACCATTGTTTTAAATATTTGTTAAAATGCATATGTATCAATTGCACAGTCGAAGATCAATCAGATTGCAGGTGCGATGAGGACTATGGATCTGACACCAATCAACGGGAGAGATCTCATCGCAGTTGGAGGACATCGCACATTGCACTGAATAGTGTTTACAGTTAAGAGTTTTGCAAGTTAAATTGTTTAACGTGCGACGTGAAGTGAGAAGGTGGAGATATAGTGTGGATCGTCGGATCGAGAAACAAACCAACGGTGGAGATTGCAGCGCCCGAAAAGCGATCTTGCAAATCACAATATTTAGAACTTAAGAGTTAAGGCTTCTCAAGGTAAACTAAATTGTTTGTGATGTGAATTAGGGAGGACACGTGTTGGCTCAGTGAAACATCGCAGTTCACAAGAAACAAGATTTAAGTATTAAGTTAAGCTGCGAATTGTGCGAAGTACGATTGTTGGTGATTGGTCGAGCATGTCGTGGGACCCTCCAGTAAGAAGATCTGCGTATATGCTTTGTTTTTGAGTTTATGTGTGTCTGATAAGTTAGCATTGTTGATCGCGCACATATGTATTTTTAACAAACTCTTAAGTTTGAAATCCGCTGCGAATAAAGAATTATATGGACCCATAAACTATATAGTTCGGCGCGTATTCTGATATGTGTGCAACTAGTATGCATCATTGGTATTAGAGCATACTTGAGTTTTGTTCTTGAAGATTGAAGTAAAGATGCCACCCAGGAGAGGAGCTGTTATAGGTCATGGAAGGCTGGAATCTAATGCAGTTATGTTGGACGATATTCGACATCTTCGTACAAGAATGGAGATAGTAGAGGTTGCTCAGAGGAGATCACCTGAAGAAGGAGATGTCAGCGCAACAGAGGAAACTTCTGAGGAAGAATAAGCGACAGAAGACAAGGCAGCTAAAGTTTTCAAGATATTGGCAAAGGTTAGTGGGAAACCAAGGATGGAGATTCCTTCATACAAAGGGAACCTTAATGTGGATGAGTTGATGGATTGGATCAGTTCAATGGATAAGTATTTCGATTTGGAAGAGATCGAAGATAAGAAGAAGTTCAAGTATGCAGCTACCAGGCTGAAGGGCCATGCATCTATCTGGTGGAATGAACTACAGACATCCAGAGTTATAAAGGGAAAGCCTAAAATCAAGCAGTGGGATAGAATGATAAAGAAGTTGAAGAATAAGTTTATGCCAAAGGAATATCAATTGAATATGTTCAAATAATTGCAGAATTTGAGGCAGAAAGGAATGATTGTCAAGGAGTATATAGAGGTGTTTTACAAGTTGAGCATTAGAGTATGACATGATGAAGATGATATGGAGAAAGTAGCCAGATACATCAATGGCTTAAGGTATGATATACAGGATGAAATCAGTTTGTTGAGTCTAAAGACAATTGAGGATGCCTATCAGGCAGCTTTGAAGATGGAGGAGAAAATGTTGAAGAAGAAAAGTCAGAGGAATAGAGGTAAAAATCCAGCAAGAGGATGAGGAAATTTCAGAGCAAGATTTCAGCACTCTCAGAATGAAATAGGATGTTCGAGTAGAAGACTGCCACAGGGAGGAGAATTTGGTAGAGGAATATTTGCACCTAGAGGCAAAGGCCAAGGAAGAGATATTCGGTGCTACAAATGTGGAGAATGGGGGCATGGATCATGGGATTATCCTCATAAAAAATCAACAAATCAGCATAATGTGAATGTCTCTAAGGCAAAGGAAGAAAATCCTCAGGTCACAAGGAAAGAAGAACCACCTAAGGCAGGAGAGTATTTATTACTCAAAAGATTATTTCTTAAATCAAAGAAGGAAGCAAATGAACCAGCACAAAGGAAGAGTCTATTCAGGACTGTATGCAAATGTAAAGAAAAGTGATGCAAAGTCGTGATGATAGTGGAAGCACTGATAATCTTGTTTCCATAGAGATGGTTGAGAAATTTGGGTTGAGTAAGGTGGTACACCCTACTCCTTATAGAGTGTCATGGCTACAGAAGGGACATCATATTTTGGTGACAGAACAGTGCAAAGTATAGATACAGATCGGTACCTACAAGGATGTCATATTGTGTGATGTGATGCTAATGGACGTGTGCCATGTATTGCTGGGAAGATCTTGGAAATTTGACAGAAAATACATTCATGATGGCAAAAGGAATACCTACACCATATATAAGGATGGAAAGAAGCACACATTACTACCTTTAAAGGATGAATCAGATAAAGGAATAGCTGAGAATAATTTTATGTTGATTAGTGGAAAGGAGTTGCTGCAAGAAGTCAACAAGGAGAAAGAAATGCATTTTTCTGTTGTGGGTAAACCAAAGGTAATTCTGACTTATACTAATTTAGACAATCTTCCTGTGGAAATTAAAGATCGGTTAGATGATTATGTTGATATAGTTGTTGATGAATTACCAAGTAAATTTCCACCAATCAAAAGTATCAGTCATCACATAGATTTAATACCTAGTGCAAGTTTTCCAAATAAAGCAGCATATAGAATGACCCCTTGGGAGAATGAAGAAGTTGGAAGACAAGTACAAGAGTTGTTAGATAAAGGACTAATCAAAGAAATTCTTAGTCCATGTGCAGTACTAGCCATGCTTAGTCCAAAGAAAGGAGGTGAGTGGCGCATGTCTACTGATTCCAGAGCCATAAACAAGATCACTATCGGGTATATATTTCCATTGACGTGCATTGATGATTTGATGGATTGTTTAAGTGGGTCAAAGTATTTTACTAATATAGATCTGAAGAGTGGATACCATCAAATAAGGATTAGAGAAGGTGATGAATGGAAGACTACTTTTAAGACCAATAGTGGATTGTATGAATGGTTAGTGATGCCTTTTGGGCTCACTAATGCACCAAGAACATTTATGAGACTAATGAACGAGGTTTTGAAAGAGTATGCAGGAAATTTTGTGATAGTCTATCTTGATGACATTCTGATTTTCATTCAGAGTAAGGAGGAGCATTTGGAGCATGTCAAACTGGTGTTAAGTACTTTGCAAAAGGAGAAGTTGCTCATAAATTTGAAGAAGTGCAGTTTCATGCATAAGGAGCACATTTACTTGGGATTTATAGTCCCAGAGGGCTTGAAGATGGACCCAGAAAAGATTTAGGTAATACTAAATTGGCCAACTTTGAGAAGTATATTTGAGGTAAGGAGTTTTCATGGTCTTGCAAGTTTTTACAGGAAGTTTATAAGAAGTTTTAGTCAGATCTGTGCACTAATAATTGAAACTATAAAGGAGAGAAACTAGTCATTTAACTGGACAGAAGCAGCAGATTGGAATTTCAAGTTGTTGAAAAAGAAGATCACTGAAAGACCTGTTTTGGCTTTGCCAAATTTTGATAAAATATTCCAAGTTGAGACTAATGCCAGTGGGATAACAGTTGGAGCTGTCTTGAGTCAAGAGCAGAGACCGATAGCTTAATTCGGTGAAAAGTTAAATGAGGCTAAGAAGAAGTATTCATCCTATGATAAGGAGTTCTATGCTATTGTGCAGGCTTTGAAGAAATGGAGGCATTATTTGTTGCCTAAGGAATTTGTGTTGTATTTAGATAACCATGCACTACAGTTCATAAACAATCAGCCAAAGTTGAACCAAAAGCATGCAAAGTGAGTGGATTTTTTACATAGTTTTACCTTTGTAATCAAGCATAAAAGTGGTAAGTCAAACAAATTTTTTGATGCTTTAAGTAGAGTAAATTTGATTATGCAAGAATTGAACATTGGTATTTTGGGGTTTGAAGAGATGATTGACATGTATGAGGAAGACACAGATTTCAAAGAAATATATGCATCTGTTAAGAATCCAGTGACTCATAATAGAATCTAGTGGTTAGATTACTTGATTCAAGGAGGATTGTTGTTCAAGAATAATAAACTGTGTGTACCTAAATGTTCCATGAGGGAAAATCTGATCAAGGAAAAACACAGTGGAGGACTGTCTGGACACTTTGGACAGGATAAAATTTTTTCTCAAGTAAGTGCTTTTTATTATTGGGCAAAAATGCAAACTGATATCAAAAAGTTTGTTGAGAAGTGCAGGATTTGTCAACATGCCAAAGGAAGAAACCAAAATATTGGGTTATATCAGCCATTTCCAATACCCAATAGACCTTGGGATGTTGTTAGCATGGATTTTCTTTTAGGATTGCCAAAGACTCAAAGAGGACATGATTCTATCTATGTTGCTGTAGATATATTTTCTAAAACGGCACATTTTATTGCTTGTAAGAAAACTAGTGATGCAACTCACATTGCTAATTTGTTTTTCTCTGAAGTTATAAGATTGCATGGATTTCATGTAAGTATTGTTTCAAACAAGGATACAAATTTTTTAGGGCACTTCTGGAGGAATATGTGGAAGAATTTGGGTACAAAAATTAGTTTCAGTTCAGCCTATCATCCTCAGATGGATGGACAAACTGAAGTAGTGAACAGGAGCCTGGGAAATATATTAAGTAGTTTGGTTTACAAAAATCCAAAGCAATGGGATTTAGCACTTGCTCAAGCTAAATTTTCCTATAATTATACTCCTAATCGGAGTACTGGAATGATTCCATTTCAAATTGTTTTTGGGATGCATCCAAGAGGGGTGTATGAACTTAGATATTTGAGCAAACAAGAGACAAGGAGTTCTAAAGCTGAAGAATTTGCAGAACAGATACAGAGGTTGCAGGAAGATGTCAATCAGAGCTTATAGAAGAACACCCAAAAGTATAAACAAAGAGCTGATATAAATAGGACTGAAATGGAGTTTCAAGTAGATGATTTAGTCATGGTTTATCTAAGGAAGGAAAGGTTTCTAGTCGGGACTTATAAAAAATTAAAAATGAAAAATATAGGACCATGTATAATTTTAAGGACATCTTCTTCAAATTCATATGAGATTGAATTACCAGCAGGCATTGGAATATCACCCATATTTAATGTTGAAGATTTGTACCTATACAAAGAAACAGAGGAAGAGCTACAAGAAGAATCTACAAAAGAGGAAGACCAAACTTTGAATTGGAAGGAACAGATGCCAAAGACAACAAAGAAATAAATGGAAGCTATTTTGGAGAAAAGAGCAGCAAATAAGACCAGAGGACAAACCTAATATCAGTATCTAGTCAAATGGAAAGGACACCCTGTAGAAGATGTCAGTTGGATGATAGCTGTAGAGTTACAGAAGTTTAGTACAGATCCTGAAGAATTGATGGATCAATCTTTTCTTCCACGGGAGTATGATGTAGGATCATTCGGACTTAGACAGCAATGTGATTGTATGTTCACATGTTGTGGCTAACATGAGGTGGATAAAAATTGGTCATTAGTATTTTACTTAGTTTCAAATGAGAGAAGTTAGTCTGTTTGGGTTTGCTAAATTAATTAGAAATAAAATAGCAACTGGTTTCTCCCTGCAAGGAGATCAAGCCAAGTAGGATAAGAGCTTAGAAATAGGGTAGCATTTGTTTGTTGAGAGTGGTTCAAACAGAAATCTATTTAGAGACGAGAAGGACCGCTTCAGTGAGATATATATATGTATGAATAGGTGTGAGGAAGGGAGCAGAGTGTGAAAAAGAGAGAGATAAGCGTGAAATAAGTGTGCGAAAGGAGAGAGCAGAGAGATCAGAAATCATTGTAATAACCAGTTGGCCAAGGGCTTGGCTCTGTAATTTCATTTATTATTAAATTCCAAGTGTTTTGTAATTGATCGGGCTCTCGGTTCAAAACCATTGTTTTAAATCTTTGTTAAAACGTGTATGTATCAATTGCACAGTTGAAGATCAATCAAATTGCAGGCACGACGAGGACCGTGGATTTGACACCAATCAACGGGAGAGATCTCATCGCAGTTGGAGGACATCACACATCACACTGAATAGCGTTTACAGTTAAAATTTTTACAAGTTAAATTGTTTAACCTACGACGTGAAGTGAGAAGGCGGAGATATAACGTGGATCGTCGGATCGAGAAACAAACCAACGGTAGATATTGCAGCGCCTGAAAAGCAATTTCGCAAATCGCAATATTTAGAAATTAAGAGTTAAGGCTTCGCAAGGTAAACTAAATTGTTTGTGATGCGAAGTAGGGAGGACACGTGTTGGCTCAGCGCAACATCGCAGTTCGCAAGAAACAAGATTTAAGTGTTAAGTTAAGCTGTGAATTGTGCGAAGTGCGATCGTCGATGATTGGTCGGGCGTGTCGTGGGACCCTCCGATCAGAAGATCTGTGTATATGCTTTATTTTTGAGTTTATGTGTGTTTGTTAAGTTAGCTTTGTTGATCGTGTACGTATGTATGTTTAACAAACTCCGAAGTTTGAAATCCGTTGTGAATAAAGAATTGTATGGACCCATAAACTATATAGTTCCTCGTGTACTCTGATATTTGTGCAGCTAGTCTACATCAGATAGGTCATGGTTGTCTTCGGCATCACATCGGGGTAGATATCCATCCTGATCCAACCAGCAGGGACCCCGCTGATCTGCAAATCATGTAAAACCTCTGCCTTGTCAGTGGCCAAATATATTGAGCTTATTTTGGGTGTCCAAAAACATGTGAATATTTGGGCCTTCTCCACCATTGCGCCATCATAGCTGCTTTCATTAATAATATTTGGCTATAATGGTAGTGTTCATGGTCTCTGGTTTCCAAGAGCCTCAGGGCCGAGAAGGAGCTTGACGGCGATGGGATGTGAGATGCAACAAAGAACCCTAGTATTCATCTTCTGAATTTCTTCCAGTGAATTTCGTTCGGTCGAAGGCAACAGATACATTACCCAAATAACCGTTTACTTTATTTTCACCTGTTGGATTCCCTTGTTGTTGATACGGGCATCGTATCCTTTTATTTATTAGTTGATAAAATGTGCATATGTGTATATTATTTTAAATATCGTAATGAATTGTGTTATAAAGCTCTAGTACACGGTATAATTTTCATGAT
The DNA here is from genome assembly GCA_034641835.2 of Pinus albicaulis. NCBI lineage: Eukaryota > Viridiplantae > Streptophyta > Pinopsida > Pinales > Pinaceae > Pinus > Pinus albicaulis. The sequence continues at coordinate 1,065,708,757 of CM076579.1, forward strand.
TATTTTTTTTCTTTTGAATAGATTGTTCATTCTAAATGCTGCAACAAGTTGTGATATAAAGCTCCATAGGTAGTATGTTTTCTTTTCACCGCTTTTGATGAGGTATATGTGTGTTTGAACACCAAGGACGGTGTCCCCCAAGGGGGAGGGCCTTGTGAAAATTCCATTTAATAAATGTTAAAAATAATAACCATGGTTGATGGGACACTTATTCCAAGTTGAATGTTGAGAAAAACATCCTAGTGGGTGTTCATTTTGGTTAATATGGCTAAGGAAATTGGCAAAGGAAAAGGCTTTGGAAAGGGAAAATGTCATTTTTGGCACATTTATTTATGAAAATAATGGAAAATAGGAGAAAAGGGAGATGAAAGGTCACAGGTTGCATGTGAGGAGTAAAATGAAGGAAAATTATGGAAAATGAAGAAATTAGAGGCATCAATGATAACAATGATGTTGAGGAATAGTTGGTAAGCTTTTGCTCTCATTATCCTCTCTCTCGTACCCTTGGACACTTAGAATATTCTTGGAGCACTCTTCTTGAGTGTGGCACACTTAGAATTTTGGAGCACCTTGGAATTTGAGCAAGAAAGGCAAGAAAGCAGGAAAAAGGAGGAAGAAAACAAGGAGGAGCAGGAATCAAGCAGCTATAGAAGGATTCTTGGCAAGTATCGATTTGCATGTGTTTTTTCCTTGCTAAATTTGGCATGCATGGTATTGAATGTGGTTATTTTTTGTCTTGGAATTATTTTTTCCATGTGTGATAGTGTTTTTAGTCTATCCTTGCCATTTTCGAATAGCCATGGTGTTGTGAAGTTCTCATGTTTTGTTTTGCTGGATTGTTGGATGGATTCGAAGCTAAGTGGGGTGGATCTCTGAATTGATATAACACATGGCCTAGTGGTCCTTGAACTAGACTTTGGATCATGGTAAAGCCACTGGCCTAGTAACCCCTAAGCTAGACGGTGGGTTGTGGTAAAGCCAGGATCGTGTTTCCTAAGTGGGCCTAGGAATCCTCGACCAGTTAATGGAGGGATATACGGTAAATCCTAGAGGTGGTTTACTCTCCATTTTAGGCCTAGGAATATCGGGTTTAGGATTGCATTAAATATTGGGGAGTATGTCTCAGTTTAGGACCTAGTGACCCCTGATTCAGACTATGGGTTTCGGTAAAGCCTGAGAGACTAGGAGACAAGAAAATTCCTCAAGGTTTAGGCAGAGAGAATCTGGTGATATACATGCTTGTGTTAGCCTATTGATCAGGGTAGAACACGGTAAAGCTAGTTATGACATTTTTATTGATGAGGGTGAGAAGGTTTATCCTCAGGATGCCCTGTTCGGTTCCTTCGGTTTAAGTCCCACAGTCATGCTTGAAATATGGCATGGGGGTGATTGGTTGAAGTAGATTTGGATCATCCAATCTATGGTCGGATGGAATTTGGAAGTCCCGTCTCTAGTTGGTTCTTACATTTGGTAATGAAGAGCTCATTTCCCGATATTCGGTATGAAAATATGCTGGTATATATATATGGATTATATTGTTGATATATCCATGGTATTTCTATTTGTATTACGCTAGTTATAAGTATGTATCGTGATAGTGATGAGGTATGGATCTCTCCGTGTTTTTACTTGTAAATGAATGCAAAGAGTATCTATGGTTAAATTTATTAAATTATAGCTTATAATGTAGGGGATAAATTATTCTTATCCATTCTCAGATAAGAAAGAGACCCCTTTGTTTAAATATGTTGTTTATACCTATAGATGTTATGTTTGTGACATGTTTGATGAAATTGTTGTCATGGTTGGGTGGGGTAAAATGAGTTCTTGATGATGTGATTGATTCCATATGTTTGTTTCAATGTTATTTACCCTCTCCTGAAGTTACAGGAAGTTTTGGGTAGTGACCTGGGCTCAGGGGCTAAAAATGTGGCACAAATCTCGGAGCTGAGCTGCTACCTTTCCAAGGCTACTCGTGGCTCTAGGGTCTAGAGCCACTCCCTTTCCCTTATATTCCTGTGGCTCAACCTCAAAGGGGTTATAAATCAGTCCCCCCTGAGGGAACAGGGCCCTGGAAGATTGGGTTACCTCCTGGGGATGTCAATGATGCAGTGTAAGGTGTGTTTTTGATGTTTCTGTCGGTTCCACTTCCTTAAGGGAATGTAGGAGGTTGGATATCATATTAGTATCCTCTCGTCACATATTTACCCTGTTTGGTCAGTTACCTGGGTAGATGTGGGAAGAGGGTGTTACACTCGACTCTTTACCAAATGTGATCGCCATCGCAATGCACAATCCTTCTTCAAAGCCAAAACATTATGAAACCCACAAGAAGATCCTTTGGGACCAATGTCCTCTTTGTCAATTAGATTTTTCATTTTCTTTTTTACCCTTGAATTCTTTAACACTTGCATCTTTTTCACACCAATGTTCAACAATGATGTATCCTGCTACAATTGACCTTCACAATGTTTTCCTCTTTCAGGGGGAAACATGTTAGACTCCTGAAACATCTTATCACATTAATTAGAAACCTCAATGAAATCATATTTCAAACTTGATTCATATCTTTGAAAGGCTTTAGGTTCCTCAACATCTTTGTGCTTGAACATTAACAATGAAAAATTCTGACTAGTACTAACAATATTCTTCATTTGTCCAACATTCACAAGAGATAAACTCAATATATTACTATGTGCTCTAATCATGTACTCAATCCCATTCTTTAACAAACGATATTTATTCTCATGGAGATGAAAAAATGGCTCTCCTATCATATAGATAAGGGCTTCCCAAAACAATACCACTTATATCAAGCAGAACTACATCAAGTTCAACCTAATCAAGAAAGTTTGCAGTGATTGCAAATCTAAGTATGCATTTCCTAATCACTTGCAATTTTTCATTTCTCACAAACCCAACCTAAAGGATAAGTTTTAGGATGAGGAATGGTTTCTAAATTCAACTTATTGACAATGTCATCAGAGATAAGGTTTGCTTGTGAACCACTTTCAAACGGTGTGTCTATCTTGGTATGTTTTGAAACATATCTAATGTGGAAAAGCTCTATTCTTGTTTTTTCATTTTGAGTTTCATTGAGACAATTTGAATAAATAGTACTTGCAATGTCCCTACCTTTTAATCCCATGGCAATGATCTTTATTTCATCCCTGAAATCTGATCCTAAATCATGTTGTATAGTTGCATCAGCCGTTTCTTTCTCCTTGTTTTTTAAATTTTTGGGTCTCATCTCAGGATGAAGTTTCTAGCAATGCTCTTCATCATGGCCCTCTTTGGAACAGTGCTTATGTGTAAGTTTTTATTTATCTATCTTGATGGTAGCATTCTTCCTCCCTTTTCCTTTGTCTCAATACTCAAAGGTGTTCTCACTTGTTTCATGAGAAACATTTTTCCCTCTTGCTTCTAGATGTGTGGCTTGTACACAAACTTCATTTAAATTTGTAGGGTTAAACATGATAATAGTGTATCTTAAATAGCTATGTAAACCTCCAATGTATTTGTGTAAATTGTATTGAGAGGATAAATCTACACCCAATATCAATTCTCTCCTTCTAAACTCTTGGGTATAACTTTGCACACTTTGACCCCTCTTGTGATCGGGGTTCGGTGCCTAAACTGCGGTTGAGTTTGGTTCAAAACTCGCGCCCATTCCATTTGACTTAACTCGCATTCAAAACCCATGGTTCCCAAACATGGGTTCCCACCAGTGGTAACGTTAACTATGCCAACATAACCATATTCAAATTAACAGTGCCACCCAACATAACTTGTTCACATGTTGTGGCTCTGAAACCATCATGTTGACTGGCAGTTATACTGACCCTGATCCAAACTGTAGTATGGGTGACTTATGGTTTGGTTACGCTATGGGTTAGTCGCCGCAGTAACAATAAACTTCACCAACACAATTTTTCACATATGTTGTGATAAATGTTAACTGTCGGTTTGCATGTCAGAAATCTTTGCTCTGGACTTTGGTTTATACGGTGATATAACATATAACCTATGGTTTGTTGATATATGGTGTTGGCCATTAACATATAGTTTGGAAACATATAAATGGTTTTACATTATAATAATTTGATGATATATGTTAATTGGTGGTGTTGGGTCTGTGGTTAACCCGGGCCCCTATTTGACTGCCACGTATCCTGGTTGTATGGACCGGGGGCCAGGGGTTAACATCGGTACCGACCCCCAAAATAAAACTCAATAAACCTTAATTATGTGCCGCAGACTATGGTTAACAAGAACTACCGGTGGCGCGGTGGTATGAGCCTGCGCTTCCACCCCCAAGGTTAAAAAATCGAACCCTGTCAAGGCCTGATTTGTCCCAAACCCAAAAATTTTCACAAGTACAAGGAGGCCACGTGGCTGCCACTGATTGGCCCATGTGGCTGCCACTGATTAGCCCACGTGGCTCTCCATCATTCAACCACATCCCGAACCTTCTAGCCAATAGAAACATAGCATTCATAGCCAATAAAAATGATAAAAGTGTCAACACATCATTGGCCCAAATAAACATAGTCACCTTCCCAGTCAAATTATCAGTTAGTGTATGGAATGTTGACTGGGTGTACTTGCAATCCAAAACTTAAAAATTTTAGTTGTTTTCCAATACGGTCAAAATGCGATATCGGGAGCATACGATATCAATTTTGAGTGAAACGAATTGCGTTGGATTTAGAGAGACAAGATATTCTCTTTGACATCAGTTTAAAGTCATTTTGAGCACTTTGAAATTTGATCACTATACTGATCCACCGGATCATTCCTCCCCACTAGAAGCTTTTGGACCTCCAAAATCTCATTTTCAGTCAACAAATAGATAAGAGTATAGTTCCCTCACCATTCTAGTCTCAATCCACTTAGATTTTCTTGTATTTATCTCTTTGATATTTCATGAAGGTACTTCACCTTCCCTGGTTTTGGAGTCCTAGACTTTCTGTCAAAGATGATATCTTGCTACAATTTTTCAATATTTTCAAAAACGAATACTACCCTTGAAGGAATATGACCATTCCCTCCTTGGTCTTCAATCAAAGGAAACTTATTCAAATTCAATTTCACTTCACCTTGAACATTGTCACCACAACAATGCTTAACATGTCAAGCCTTGCACTTGGCTCGATTCTTTACCAAATTTTATTTTGGAGTCCCTAATTTTGGATTCCTAGACATTCTGTCAAAGATGATATCTTGCTCCAATTTTTCAAGATTTTCAGAAAATAAAACTACCCTTAAAGGAATATTAACATTCCCTCATCGATCTTCAATCAAAGGAAACTTATTCAAATTCAAGTTCACTTCACCTTGAACATTGTCACCACAATGATGCTTAACATGTCTAGCCTTGCACTTGGCTCAAATATTTACCAAATGTGATCGCTATAGCCATGCACCATCCTTCTTCAAAGCCAAAACATTATGAAACCCACAATAATATGCTTTGGGAACAATGTTCTCTTTGTCAAATAGCTTTTGCATTTTCTTTTTGACCCCTGCATTCTTTAATACCAACATCTTGTTCATGCCAATGTTCAACAATGATGCATCCTACTGCAATTGACTTTCACATTGTTTTCCTCTTTTAGGAGGCAACATGTTAGACCCCTGAAACATCTTATCACATGAATTAGAAAACTCAATGAAATCATATTTCAAACTTGATTCATATACTTGAAAGGCTTTAGGTTCCTCAACATCTTTGTGCTTGAACATTAACAATGCAAAATTTTGACCAACATTAACAATCCTCTTCATTTGTCCAGCATTTACAATAGATAAAATCAATTTGTTGCTATGTGCTTTAATAATTTACTCAATCCCATTCTTAAAAAACTGACATTTATTCTCATGTCGATGAAAAATGGATCTTGTATCATATATATATGGGCTTCCCAAAACAATACCACATATATCAAGCAGAACTACATCAAGTTCAACCTCATCAATAAATTTTGCAGTGATTTCAAATCTAAGTATGCATTTCCTTGTCACTTGAAATTTTTCATTCTCACATACCCAACCTAAAGGATAAGGTTTAGGATGAGGAATGGTTTCTAAATTCAATGTATTCAGAGATAAGGTTTGCTTGTGAACCACCATCAAACAATGTTTCTATCTTGGTATGTTTTGAAATAACTCTAATGTGGAAAAGCTATATTATTGTTTTTTTCATTCTGAGATTCATTGAGACAATTTGAAGAAATAGAACTTGCATGTCCTTATCTTTCAATCCCATGGTTGTGATATTTGTTTCATCCCAGGAATATGATCCTAAATCATGTTGTATAGTTGCAACAACCTTTTATTTCTCATTGTTTTTAAACTTTTTGGGTCTCATTTCTCCATGTTTATGGCGGCACTCTTCTTCCCTTTTCCTTTATTTCCATACTCAATGGTGTTCTCAATTGTTTCATCAACATTTTTCTCTCTTTATTCTATATGTGTGGTCGGTACACAAACTTCATCTAAATTTGTAGGTTTAAACATGAGAATATTGTATCTCAAATAGTTATGTGTTAACACTCCACCGGATCTCCGAGGCTGAGAAGAGACCAGCAAAGGTAACCACAGACCAAACTCTCACCAAGTAGCTAGCCCTACTAGGAAAGAGAGAGCTCTCTCCAAGGGATCATAGCCAAGAGGGTTGGATAAATTAGGTTTTAGGCTAGGTATAGTAGCACAGGGGTTTTGATTGGTTGATTTGGGTGCTGGATGAGTGAATTAGGTCAAAGAGGAAATTAGGTCAGGGAAAAAGGACCAGCAATTGTAGATATATGATGGCGAAAGGCAGGTAGGTACTTTAACACTTTAAGGAGGTTTTTATGGAATGAATAGACTGATGTGGTGTTAAAAAGAGCATGACATACATGAATTCTTTTTAAATTAAATAAATGAACACTTGTATGATGATTCTCCCAAAAAAGAGAATTAAACATGAATTCTGCTTATCTCACTTAAGAATCAACACATTATAGAAATGAAATGATCATGGAAATTAAAAAACATCCATACATATGTAAACAGAAGGAGAAACTATTTCAAAATACAGTACCACAAGAATCCCATCAAAATAGTTACAACTTTGTCAATAAATTCCTGCCAAAAGTTTGATACAATAGTGTTCTCTAATCAACACAAAAACATCCAACCTATAAAATCAGTGAAGAGGTGAAATATATAGGAAAGACACAACCTATCCAAACCTCAGGGGTCTAATCCCTGAGTTGAGGAGCTGATCCACAAAATGGTGAACTGAAAACCCAAAGACTAGGGAGGTCGAACAAACTCTCCCCTAGTTTTGGTGAAACTGATTCATTCATCCATGAAAACACTTTTATCTAATGTATTTACCCTATAGTAACTCACAAATATCTTAATTACATTTACATCCATCATTTACATTAGTAAAATTCACATTTTCCATGGTCAAACTAAAAAAACTAAGAAAAAATTAGAAAAATCAAACAATTGTTAGGAGTGCAATGCCAACTTCAAGCCAACTTTTGAGGGGTTTTCCGATGTCCAAATTGAGCTTAGGATAGCTCATTGGAAATCCTGTCCTGTATGGTTTCCAAAAGTGTACTTTATTTCCAAAACTGATTAGATTTATCCCTCAAAAAGTTTAATCTCCCCAAACTTATCAAGAGCGCAGCGCCTACTTGAAAATGAGGGCGGAAATATCATTTTTGAGGTGTTTTTGGCCATTTCTCCTTGCCATATTATCAAAATTGGGTGTGAACAGTGTCAAAATTACATGTGTTTATACCTTCTGAATCCAATGGGGGTCTTCTTTTTTCATTTTTAGGCCCCTATAAGAAGCGCAGCGCCTAGGGCGCTACGCTCCTGACAGTCAAACTATGCTGAAGACTATCAGAAGTTTGCACAAAAACCAAAAATTGCAAAAATTGCTCCAAAAACTCTTCAAAATTGGTATGTGGAATGCTGATGAAGTATTCTAAGAAATCATAGAGGCCTCAGCAAGGATGTCAATTTTCCTCTTCTCCTCTTGGGTGATTAGGGTTTCTAGCTTTACCTTTACCTTTTGGAGTTTTGACCTTGCTATTTGATTCCTTCGGCAATAATGCTTAGCCATGCATCTCTGGATATCATTGTCTTTCTTTGCTTCCTACAAGAGATTCTTAAGATGATTTTTGACTCTTTCAAGCCAATTTTTCCTGTTCTCATTGATCAATATGGAAAATTTCTCATTAAGGGTGAGCTCCTCTACCAGTTCATCTTCTTTCTATCTCTCTAGCTCTAATGCTTTCTTCGGGCCTTTGGTTCTTCGAATATTCCTTGACACTTGTTCTTATTTTTCATCTAGATCACCATATTTCTCATATGCTTCATCAAGTAAGGTCTTAGCCTTTGTCTCTTCTCTTTTGGCCTTGAGAAGCTCTACCTCCATGATCAACTGTTTGGTCTTGATTTGTTGGTTTTCTTGCTCAATAAATGAAATGGAAAACTTAGATCTATCCAAGTTAGTTTGAAGCTCTCTGATTTGGGCCTATTTCTCTTTTATGATCAAGATTGAGGCCTCATGATCATCTTGTTGATCCAAGTCAACTAGATCAAACTTTGTTTCATCCCCATGAAGGTCTTCATCCTCTTGCATGACTTCCTCATGAATAAATGCTTCTTTTTTCTTTTTCTTTCCCTTTTGTACTTACTTTTCTGATGAAGAAGGCAAGTTCCCTTCCATAATCTGTGGAGCAAACACCTACCTAGGCCCTTTGTGATAAGTTTTGGCCAATGTGTCTTTTTCAGCCTCTTTGGTATTTTAAGGCTTGTTGACCACAACTCTGCTGGATGGCCCAATTTGGCTCTGAAATACTGATGATGGTGATGAGATGGGTCCAGTAGGTTGAGCTAGTGGAGGAATAGGTGCAGTGGGCTAAGGTGGAGGAGGCATAGTTTCACAATGCTGAGATTGTGGAGCGGTGAAGACATCATTGGAAATGAAAGTGTACCATGAAATGTTTAGCTGATTTAGATGATGAAGGACAATTATCTTGATCAAAGAGTTGTGGAAGAGGCTATTCATTTGTTGATCATACTCTCTCTTATGTACTGTGTAGGCCATTTTATCAATGCTTCTGAACAAGTAGTATGGGATGTTGAGCAATTTCACTCTTGTGAAGTGCGTGAGAAATATGATATAATATGTGTAGAGTCTGTAGAATCTGCCTTCAGAGGAGAATTATTTCATGATGATTTTCATCATGGGAGCATATCTATCAAGAAGGTAATTGAAAGGTAAAACTCGCTTTCCTTCATTTTTGTATCGAGCCTTGAGGAATGTTTCATGATGCTAGTCATCTATATCTATGGCCTTGAACCATTTCTCACCCACATTGGCTATCCCTGTGGCAGCAACAATGATGGTTGTGGAGGTGGTGAAGGTCACACCTACAAGAGTCACTTGATTGTCTTGAAGGTTTGAGATGAAAACTCTGGTCAAAACAGGGTGATGTTGAACTCTTTGGACCATTTCACAGAAATCAAATCAGCCCACATGTTTGAAGAAATTGAATGCCATGGGTGAGGCCATAAAATCTTTGGTGTTATTTGGCTCAAGACTCAAAATCATCCCTTCCTTGTGAGGTCTTTTTTCCTCTCTATTCTCCTCCATGAAATCTCTATCTTCCTCCTCCATGATGCTTGTTTTGGTTATGAAAACCCTATGGAAGGGAAATGGGAGTGGGAAATAGGTTTAGGGAGTGGGGATGGGTGTAGGAAAAATTAGGGAAGTAGGGAAGGGGGTTATGGAACTGAGGGGAGTGATAGAGGATCAAAATACTTAGGGAAATGGGATTTAGAAATTTATTACATGTATAATGAGGCTACCTAGGAAATTTGTAGCCTAGGAGCTAGGGTTTTGGGGAATGTGTCTTAAGAATGGGGATTTAGTAATATAGGGATAGGGATAAGGTTTACTGAGATGTGTGAAGGGTAATTATGGGTTTAGGGGAACAAATTTAGGATGTGGGAGTGAAACTAGGGTTTCTAGCTTGAAAACTCAAAACTTGAAACAAGGAGAATGAACACCATGAAATTTTCAATGATGAAATGTATGGAGGGCTTTGATGAGGTTAAATTACTTGTTTACAACTGAAGGAACCCTGAATTGATTATTAGAAAGACTTACAAGAGGTTTTGGGTGTTTTGAGTGAAGTTGGGCAGGAGCACAGCGCCGGTTTGCCAGGAGCACAACGCCTTGCCTCTAGGAGCACAATGCCACCCAAAAAATTTGTTTTTCTCCTGACAAATTTTATTTTCAAGCTGAGGGAGTGAAAGCTTGATGGCTTAGAGAGAAAATGAGTGCCTCTTTGATCTTTTTATGGGCTTTATACATGATGGATTGGATGAATTATCTCTTGGGACCCACTTTTCCTTCTCATGTTCACCTTAAGCATTTGAACCTTTACCTTTCACTTTGACTTTGATTTTTTGAATTTGATCATTTGATGGATTTGAGAACACTAGGATTTTGGAAACTTTGGTTTTCTTGTCACACGGAACTCTGAGTTGGCAGCTATTTGGAACCATGAACTTATTACATATTTGAGAAAACATAAAATTACGTAATGGAATAAAAATTAAATTACATGTAAAATTTACATAGTAAAGTGAGTTTATTTGTCACCCTCTTACTTGCTGGTCTGTTATGCATGCAGATGGTATTTTGATGGACCTTGAAAACCCTAAGACCTAATGGAAACCCTAACTGAATGAAATTCATGGTGAAATGACTTAAAAGGTGATAAAAACTCATGAATGATGGACACTCAGCATAGTGATGAGTTTTTTTTGAAAAGAGTGAAACTTGATTTAAATCTGCACCAAGTGTTAGTATGAATCTTTTGTCGGAAAAATATCACTTTAGATACGCATAAAAAATAGCCCTAACATCAATTATGGCTGACAATATCTTCAAATCTGCAGTTAGTTGATCAAGACAAAGCTGCACAAATCCAAATCTATGCACAAAAAGACATTAAGCAGTGAAAATAAGGTTTTGCTCCATGCATCCAATAGACAAGACAAGAACAATATTTTTGAAAGAATTTTTTATATTAAGGGCACCTGAGAGGAAAAAAATAAAGGTGTTTCCAATTCTCCTCAATGGGATGGGTTCTTGAAAGTCCTCAGCACTTCAGATCTAGCATTTCTCTCTCTTGTTGGTGTAGAAAACCCAGACAAACATAGAACTCAAAGGGAGCTCACAAAGCAAATAATGGAGAATGTGACAATGATAATGGCTCAAAGTCAGACCAAGAGTATAGATCCAGAGTGATCTAATATGAAACAAAATGTGACAAATGAATGGGAAAACCCTTCTATTTATAACAAAATATTAGGATAGTCTAGGACTTGGTGCATGAATAAAATATTATTAACCAAATTCTAGAACCACCTTTTAGGAATATTTTATTATATTTGTTGGAGGGAAAAAGTATTTGACTTGGGTCAAATCCCTTTATTTATAAATAATAAATAAATAAATGATTTATCTATTATTTTAAGGAAGTGGTTGAATGATAATTAAATAAATAATGGTTTATTTAATTATTTATAAATGATTTAGTCATATTTAACAAGGAATATTATTTAAATAAGATTTAAATAATTATTCCTAGAAACTAATAAGATAAATAAGGATTTATCTAATTAATTTCCTTGTTTTGGGTTAAATATAACCAGGAATAATAATTAAATTATTGTTTAATTACTTATTCCATGAGGAAAATCAAACAAATATAGATTTGTTTAATATTTCCTTTTGGGGTTTTCTGTTTAGACCATAACCAACCTAATAAATGTGTTTTATTAAGTTATTTTACATAGTGAAAGCAATTTTACTTAGGGTAAAATTGGTCTTACATGGTGTACTTGGGTCCATCTAATGATAATAGGTTAGATGACCAAAAAATGGTGTAACACCAAGTGACCAAATTTTTACATGACCTAGTCACAAATGACAAAAATTTCAGAATGGGACCCCTAACATGTCAAGAAAGAGTTAATTTGATCATTAGTGGAAGGATGAAAATACGGACACTAACACTATGTAAACATCCAATGTATTTGATTAAAGTGTCTTGAGAGGATAAATATACACCCAATATCAGTGTTCTACTTCTAAACCCTTGGGTATAACTTTGCACACTTTGAACTTTTAATTGCCTAAAGTTTTTCCAATCCATGATATCTTTCTGCATGTATTCTAAAGTGTAAAATTGTCTTCTTAATGCAGAAATAAAATCATTCCAAGAAGATAAAATCTTACCATCTTTCTTCATGTCCTCTTGAGTTTTGGCTTCCCACCAAATAAGTGTTACACTTTCCAATCTTAATGAAGTAAGTTGAATCTTGGTCTCTTCATATTTTATCCTTTGTATCCTGCTATACACTTCAAGCTAACGAACTGAATTATCTAATTTCTGAGAAATTTACCTCTCCATTATACATAGGAAATTCAAACTTTAAGTCAAGTTTCAAAAGTGGATGTTTACCATGTCCCTTTGGAGAATGTGGAGATGTTTGTGAAGGGGTTGATGTAGAATATGGTGATTGTGAATATGGTGGTGAGGATGGAGGTGAAGAGAAAGGTGGAGTTAAAGGTGGTTTGTCACCATTCCCTCCATTCCCTTTTGGAGGCTTGTCCCCATCGCCTCCATATCCTTTTCAAGGTTTATCTCCATCTCCCTTTGGAGGATTGGAGTTCTCACCTTGCAACCTTGTATTCCTCTCTTCATAGAAAAATTTCACCATTTGTGTCATGTCAAATAATGATTTCCTAAAATCATTTTAATACTCTGACATATTTTCAGGCTCTCCTTCATGTGCCATGACTACTGAGGATTTTGGTGAAACTTGTGGTGGATATTGTGGCAAATTTTCTCTCCTTTACCCAGCTTGAGGACTTGATACCACTAGCTTTCCTTCTCCTCTTTTGAGCCTCAACCTTATAAGAATCAGAACACTTGCAATGAAATTAAACCCTCAAATCAACCAAAGAACCTAATCGTTGATACCAATTTGATCTGTATATGTAAACTTGAAGGTTTATGGTGAAAATTTCAAGTGAAATGTTTAGGTTTTTTATGCAATTATGTCAATTAAATTACACATAAACATGATTTTTGACTCAGTTTTTCAAAAAATAATGGAGACAATAGTACCATAATTGCATACACAAGATAGAAAATGATGAAGGAGTTCACCCCTCCTGGGCTACATCTCATGGTCCAACTTCCAATGTTGGGCCTCTTTCATTATGCTAAAAAATATGTGTTTACATCAAGTTACAATGCTCAGAATGCAAAAACAATGTCTCCAATGGCTCTAGAATAGTCAAAAACCCCTATTTGGGCTCTTTTTGCTCTCAAAAAAGTTGAAAATTGACTGAGTTATGCTCCAGAGAAGCTTTCCTACTAATAGTCCTCCAACTCGCACCCACTTGTTGTCCATCCTACAAAATATGCCTTTTTTGGCTACATGGGTTGACAAATTTTCCATGTGCCGACGAGATTCTCGTTGAATTGGGTGCAATTTTCTGAAACATTAAATCGTCTATGTCGCCCCATAAACTGAAAAAATTGTGTCAAGTGGCGGGTTAACAATGGTTGGATTCGGGCTAGTTTGAAATTGATCCCGCCGATGGTTGAACACACTTGTGACTGGGGTTCGGTGCCTAAAATGCGGTTGAGTTTGGTTCAAAACTCGCACCCATTCCATTTGACTTAACCCTCATTCAAAACCTGTGGTTCCCAAATGTGGTTCCCGCCGGTGGTAACGTTAACTATGCCAACATAACCATATTCACATTAACTGTCCCACCCACCATTACTTGTTCACATGCCATGGCTCCAAAACCGTCATTTTGACTGGTAGCTGTTAGACCGACCTCGCTCCAAACTGTAGTATGGGTGACTTTGTGATTTGGTTTTGTCATGGGTTATTCCTCGCGATAAAATTAAACTTCACTGCCATAATTGTTCACATATGTTGTGATAAATGTTGGCCGTCATTTTTCATGGCATAAATCTCTACTCTGAACTTTGGTTTATGTGGTGATATAAAATATAACCTATGGTCTGTTGATATATGGTGCTGGGCATTCAAATATAGTTTGGCAACATATATATGGTTTTACATTATAATAATTCGGTGATATATTTTGATTGATAGTGTTGGGGTCGGGTTTAACCCCGGGCCCCTGTCTACCTATCACTTATCGTGGTTGGGTGTACTGCAGGCGAGGGGTTAACCATAGTCTTGACCCCCAAATGAAAACTCAATAAACCTTAAATATGTGACGCATACTATGGTTAACAAGAACTATCGGTGGCACGGTGGTATGAGCCTGTGCTACAACCCTGGAGATCCAACGATCGAACCCTGTGGAGGCCTGATTCGGCCCAAACCCAAAAAATTTCACAAGTACGAGGAAGCCACGTGGCTCTCCCTCATTCGACCACATCACGAACCTTCCAGCCAATAAAAATATAGCATTCACAACTAATTAAGATCATTTAAGTTTCAACAAACCATTGGCCCAAATAAAGACAGTCACCTGCCCATTCAAATGCCCAGTCAGTGTACGGATAGTTGACTGGGTGTACCTGCAACCCAAAACTTAAAAATTTTAATTATTTTCCAATTCGATTAGAACATGATGTCGAGAGCATATGATATTGGTTTTGAGTGAAACAAATTGCGTTGGATTTAGTGAGACGATATATTCTCTTTGACGCTTGTTTCGATCCATTTCGAGCACTTTGAAATTTGAGCATTATATTGATCCACCGAATCAATTTGCCACTAGTTGGGATGGTAATTGAATAGGTATTAGAAATGGTTGGTTAGATGGAAACCGTAATTTTTGTGATTGAGTTATTTGTGGTTGTGAAGGAAATATAAAATATGAATGTTGTATAATTTGAGGATATTTGGAGAATGGAAATTGTTGTTGTTGCAAAAAATATTGTTTTTGATATTATTATTGAGGAAAGAGATATTGCTAATATTTCTATGGAGGAAATGGTTGTTGTTGATATCGTTGTTGAGGATTATAAATAAGTTGGGTTTATAAGCAAGTCATCGCCAACCCTATTGATAGGGTTGGTTTTTTCCTTATTCAGGAGACCATACCTACCAATGCATAAGAGTATTCGATGTAGTTTACATAATAGTTTGCATAGGATTCTAATTATAATGCATACATGTCACTCATAGTTTCCAAGGTCACCTAGGTGAAGCATAACAAATATTTTACTTCATTTTCCCCTTTGTAGACTACTTTTAGCTCACATAATGTTGCACATTCTTACATTTAACTCTTACCCACATAGATACTACAAAATTGAATATTATTTATAGGAAAATATCTTATTGGATGATTATACCTACATCTAAGATGAAAAATTGATAAAACTTCATTATGTACCTCTTTCATATTCTTAGTTTTCAGTGCATGTATCTAAGAACTAAGCATACTCAGGAGGTCAATGTTGAAAATTTTCAATAGATTTCCTAATTATGCCCTAGTGACACTTCTTATAGATTATTAGTTGACTTTAGAAAGAGCATATCTTTAACCTCTACTAGCTTTAGCTTTACCTCTTGATATTTCTTGCACAAATCAGAAGTTTGCTCAAATGGAAGATAAGAAATATTCTTGATCCTGTGAGGTTAAGTACATCTATAGATTCTTCTTGAATACCTTTTATAAGAATTGTACGTATAGCATCTTGATTTAATGCACTTTGTTTATATTTTTCTTAATTGTATGAAAGTATTTCTAAGTAATCTTCTAAACTCCCATCCTCTTGTTCTGCCATTCTAAAAATACATTCTTTTAAATCTATGGGCCTATAGTATGGTTTATATTTTTTAAAATATTTTTTCACATATCATCCTAATATGCAATGGTGTGTTCTCCTAACCCCGCGAACCATTTTAAAGAAACTCCTTTCAAAGTACAAGAAATAAATGAAGTTTATGTATATGATTTGTGTAATCATAATTACGATAAAATATCAAATTCAAAGAGAAAAGCATAAGGTATTTAGTTACCATGCCATAAAAATTTGGTAAATTTGTGACAATATATTTTTCATCTTAACTTCATTGTCAAGGATTTTAGGTATGTCGAGAATTGGAAACCTAAAGGTTACTTCATTTTTTGCTTTTTCTTCTCCTCTTCTTTCTCTTTGTTCTTTTTCTCCTTCTCTTGTTGCTCACACATTAGATTCGCTTTCCACATGATCTGATCCTTTTGTTCTTCTTTAATTTTCTTCTCTTTCTCTCTTTACCCTTTTTCTTGCTACTCTTTCTATTTACACTCTTACTCTTGTTGCTTCCACATTGGATTATTTTTCCTCATTATATGTCATTTATTTTTCCCAAATAATAAAAAATTCCTTAGTCCACTTTTTTGTATTATATTCTATTGTTCCACTAAATGTGCTTGATTGTATTTTTCCTTCTCTTGATTCTTATATAATAAATAATTCCTCATATACCACTGAGTTTTTGTAGTTATATTACTTGTTGGGGGGGTTATCTCAACTGGAGCGATTTCTCTTCTTATTCTAATAAATCTTCCTTTACTATCCTCGAGTCTAATTAATCTATACATGCAGTATAGATGTTATGAGGATTTATAAAGGCTCACTAAAGTGAATGTGAATGTTCTTAGCTCTTGCCTTATCGTATTCATTCCTCCCTGTCTAAAATATTTATATGGAATAAATTGAATACAAAAATTAATAAAAGTTCTAATGAACTGAAAAGAAACCTAATTTCTAAAACTAATTCTTTTAGCACTTGCCCAAAAATGGTGCAAAAATTTTAGAGAACCTATCTTAATAAGTTTTAGACATTTATTTGTCAATCATATTTCATTAGCTTGTGAAGTACATACACATGTGCAGAATAAATTGTCCTATTTCTCTAAATTAACTTTTCTACATTATTTTGGTTTCATGTGTGATTATACAAAGATTGGTATCTAAGTTCCAATGCTACTTTGATTTAAACTATGAGAAAAGAGGATATAAGCATAATAAGTTTTCAATAAAATACTCTATTCAAAATAAATGGTAATTATGGATCAATGAAGGAACTCCCCTGGTGTAAATAATCCAATAAAATTAAACACCTAAGTTTTGATCTATTGCCAATACGAAAACGATTTTTAAATATCTAGACAAAATAAAATCTAGTCCTCTAATCATAATCAGTCGTAGTTTCAATGGTAGAAACATAGGTCATGGGTCCTCATAAAACCAAATAGGTTATACCATTATTGTGACAATACTCTACTCGCTATTTCAACTAGCAATTACCAGAGCCTACTTATGTGATCACAAATCATATCATCAATTCAAAATAGGTCTTGATGTAGTACAAGGTATTTAATTCAAGGTATAAAATAAGAAAAATATGAAAAAATATAAGGAAATATAAAAGGAAATGATACACATATATCAAACACAAAATTTGAATTGAGAATTCTATTCCCACTAGCACAACCGGTTGAGGATGGGCCTAATCAAAAGGTCGACCTAAGATCAAACCTCACGGAGGATTTTGCGCTCGTGCTAGGGGGAGGAGACAAGTTAAACCCAGTTTTCTTAGTGCTTCTATGGCCCAAGCCGGGAGTGATCCCCGAGTGATTTTCGAAGCTTAGATGCCCCTGTGTCGCGATTTCTCAAGCCACATGTCAATCTTGATGTAAGTTGCCCTTGCGTCATGGTTTCTCAAGCCATAGGTCAAGCCTGATGTAATCTCTAGTGAACTCAGATCACTTCACAAACAAAACAAAGGAATTTATTTATTTTATAAAATGCATATAACATTAGGTCTGAAATAGGTTAGAAGACAAATAGTTTGTGCATTATACTATATTTTCTCCCTATTTCGAATCCTTTGTTGTCTATATATATATATATATATTGAAAACCTTAATAGTAAACCTCTATAATCATGTCTCATACTACCACCATACAAATAAATCTCAACTGGATTGATTTCTATTCTTATTCTAATAAATCTTCCTTTATTATCCCCGGGTCTAATTAATCTATGCATGTAGTATAGATGTTATGACGATTTATAAAGGCTTACTAAAGTGAATGTGCATTTTCTTAGCTCTTGTGTTATTGTCTTCATTCCTCCTTGTCTAAAATATGTGTAGAGAATAAATTGAATACAAAAACTAATAAAACTTCTTATGAACTGAAAAGAAACCTAATTTCTAAAACTAATTCTTTTAGCACTTCCCCAAAAATATGCCAAAATGTTAGAGAACATATCTTCGTATGTTGTATAAATTTATTTTTTAACCATAGTTCATTAGCTTGTGAAGTGCATACACGTGCACAATCAATTTTCCTATTTCTCTAAATTAACTTTTCTACATTATTTTGCTTGCATGTGTGATTTGTACACAGATAGGTACCTAAGGTCCAATGCAACTTTGATTTGAATTGTGAGAATAGAGGCTATAATCATAAAAAGTATGCAATCAAATACTCTATCCAAAATCAACAGGAGTGATGGACCAAAGAAGGAACTCCCCAATCAAAATAAAATCTATTGTAGTTTCAATGGTATAATCATAGGCCATGGGGCCTCATCCAACCCAATAGGTTAGATGATTCTTGTGACAATACTTTATTCGTTATTTCAACTAGAAATTAGAAGAGCCTACTTATATGATCACAAATCATATCATCAATTCAAAATAGGTCTTGATGTAGTATAAGGTATATAATTCAAGGTATAAACTAAATAGAATATAAAATAGATACAGGGAAAACTCAAAGGAAATGATACGCACATATTAAACACAAAATTTGAATTGAGAAACTATAAATATCTATGCACATGAAACTCACCAAAAGATATATAACATCGACCAAAACATGGGGGCCCTCCAAGTTTGGTGCATATTGTAAGGAAGTCCACAGTACAAAGGAATTGATACATTTCATAAAATAAATATAGCACTAGGTTTGAAATAGGTTATAATACAAATAGTTTGTGTATTGTACTATCTCGGCTCCCTATTTCGAATATGTTGTTGTATATATATATATATATATATATATATATATATATATATATATATATAAACCTCTATCTGTCTTACTACCATGCAACCACCATGTTAGTTTAGCAACTGAAGAAAGAAAGGTTGATCTCATGCTTGTGATTTGATTTCCCACAAACTTTTTTTTGCATGATTTTCTTCATGGCTCGATGTTGATCAAGGTTTCTCGAACCTTATGAAGGGAATTTGATAGGAAATGACCCATCTCATGAACACTAAGAACAAAAACTGAGTGTCATTTTCCTTTAGACAAAGCTGCACCTATTCTTTTTCATGTTTTAACTAGGAAAAATTGGTCAAAAATAGGTATAATAGAGGTCAAATAAGGAGGAGAAAGGGCCAAAATGGCTATACTTTGAGTGTACTTATTACCAAAACATAGCCCCAACAAAAATAATTAGCTTGAAAAATTACAAATGCACCATAATAGCATTCATAAGGTTTCTAAGTGTCCATTCACCATTCAAGTTTTGAAAAGTTACAAAAGGAAATGTTTTCCCAACTACACTAAAATGATTAAAAGAAGAAAACTATTAATGATAAATCCTGAATCTATTGAAACAAACCCTTTCTATTGAGAGAATTTACTCCTACATATTAGAACATGAGACAAATTTTAAATATTTAAAGTACTATGTGTGTTCAAACATTGGTTTTGGTTTTATAAACACAATAATTTTGAATTCACGTGAGGATATGAGACTGGAAACATCAAATCTAAGAGTATTCAACACATGAACTGTAACAACTAGGTTTTAAACATTTTATAAAAATATTGAGCTTATCCTATCATCGTCTACAAGTCATGTTTTCCATTCATGAAGTGTTAATTGGTTCCTTCATATTTTAGGCATTTTATATATGCAAATAAATATGTTTCCATCACTTAAATCTAAGAGATAAAGGTAGGTTGATTTAGGATAAGGCATTTTCAATTAGACAGCTTGTAGTAAACCCAAGTTAGAGGTTGGATATGGAAGTATTAGTTCGAAATTTTGGGTGGCAACCCAAATTTGAAAATTAAAACCCTATTAAACTATAGTTTTCTTACAAAACAAAAAATAAATGGGAAATCACATTGATTTGATTAGAAAATAAAATAAAAACCATGTTGCTACCATAGGGCGTGGAGTTTAATCCACTCCTTGAGTAGTTTCCTTCTTCAAATTCAATGCTAAATCCCCCTCACATATATAGTAAAATGTTATCTGAGCATCAGGCTAAGAATCTGAACTATACAAGATTCTCGGCGTGGCCAAACTAATCATCGATTCATCCCAAGTATTGAAAACTTAAATAATTAATGTATGAGTCTGGGGTAAGAATTTAAAACCCTAATCTATTCAATTTCAATAGTAATATTTAAATATAAAAATTAAATAAAAGCGGAAAAATAGCATCATATCTCACTTGCATTGCTTACTTGAAATAAATCCTCTCCTCAATGCCTCTTCCATGCCCAAAATTTTCTAATTATTAACCTAGGACAACATACTCAAGAGAATAGATAGGAAACTATACCAAATTGAGAAAAAATTGTTTACCAATTGATTTTCAACCATGAGTAATGAGTAAAACACCCTCCTTGTATATCAAGGCACCACACAAAACCATGATTATCAAACCATGTGCTAATACAATACCATGTGCCTATATAATGTGGTCAAGCAAAAGTATGAGCTAAACTAAGAGGCACTGTCAATACCATGATCTAGAACCATCTTGAGTAAATAAAAATAATATATTAGAAATAACCACCTCAACTACCAAAAACACATGAGTGGAGTAGTTAAAGAGAATATGGGTACTCCACAAAATTCTCTGGCAACACATATGTTTGGTTCGGTGATCAAAATGCATGATAATTTTAAGGAGAAAATTTAGAAGCATCATAACTTGGTCAAGTATTTCTTGATTTTATATTTAGCCCCATTTTGGAAATCCCTTGGCCAATAGACATCTAATGGCATTGATCTACTGGAATTATGGGCATAAAAGATAATTTCCCCTGAAGTTATATTCCATCAATATATGTACAAAAATCACCTCATAAAAACCTCTAACAACCCACACATTTGAGAATATTCATCTAAGTGGTTAATGGATGCTTCATATGTTGACAATGTACAAAATGAGAATGTATTTTGGACTAATCGCATCATTAGGATATGGTCAACATTTTGAACCAACTAATGTGGTTCATCCTCAAGATAAAGGTCCTAAGGATGAACCACATTATTTGGTTTGAAATGTTGACCATATCCTAATTATATGATTAATGTTGGGTATGTGTTATATTCTTTCCACGACTAGTCACACGTAGGGGGGTCACAGGGGGGGAGACAGTACCCCCTGTATGTTACGCCGGGTGCAGCAGGGGGATCACAAGGGGGGCAACAGCGCCTCGGGAAAAAAAAATTGGACCTTATTTTTCGGTGGGCGGACCCACCCATGGTTTTTTGCATGGGTTTGCACATGGTTTTGGGGCATGATGGTTTTCGGCCCCTGGAATTTTGTAGATCCGGTCAAGGGAACTACGGTTATGTTCTAATCCAGGGTTAATGGATTGGGGTTTATGTATGATTTGGCATGTATATATATGTGTTGTAACACTAAAAGGAATATAATGAAAAATCAAGTTGGTCGTCCCGATTTGGGATCCAGGGGAAAATCTCTGTGTAAAAATGTTTTATGTTTTATGCTCTCGCTATTGTTTATTTTTTGTTTTTAAGATTTGTTTGCAGATAATTTTTGTATAGGGTTAAAACCTACATTTGGTATCAGATTTGTTTCGACTTCAAGGGGACGCCTTTGCTGCTGAGGGGTTTTTTTCTTAGGCCTGAGATAGACCCTGTTCAGTGGAAGATCTACGGGATCGATTCTTGTGGTGAAAGAAGATGGCGAGCAGTGGAAAGATAGAGATTGAGAAATTTAGTGGTCAGAGTTTTGAGTTGTGGAAGCTCAAGATGGAGGATCTACTGGTGGATAAAGACCAGTGGATCGCGGTAGATCCAGGTACTAAACTAGTGGCAATGTCAGATGAAGAGTGGAAAAAGTTGGATCGGAAGGCGAAGAGCATAATACGTTTGTGTGTCGTAGATTCGGTATTGTTGAATGTATCTGGGGAAGCTACGACGAAGAATTTGTGGGACAAACTTTGGAATTTGTACCAATCTAAGTCTCTGGTGAATAAATTGTTTCTCCGAAAAAAGTTGTATAACTTGAGGATGAAGGATGGAGACTCAGTGACAGAGCATCTGAATGCCTTCAATACTATGGTAAGTCAGTTGTCATCTATTGATATTAAAATCTCATATGAAGATAAGTGCATCAATTTGTTATGTTCTCTACCAAACTCGTGGGATAGTCTGATTATTGCAGTAGGTAGCAATACAACTACCTTGAATTTTGATGACATTGTCTCAACCTTGCTGTCGGAGGAAATGAGATGAAGAAATATGGAGGGTCAAAATGGAGATGCCTTATCTGTACGAGGAAGGTCCCAGAATAGAAACAAGAATAAGGTTTCGAGTGGGAGATCTAAATCTAGAGGGATATCTAAATCTCCTGGAAAGTGTGTAAAGGTGTGCTAGAAATGCGGAAAGGAAGGGCACTACAAAAAGGATTGCATATCTAAAGCTCCTGAGAAAGGAAATGGATCTGATGATGCTCCTTCTATAGAGGCAAAAACCACCTAGGATGAAGGTGGGGATTTGTATTTGGCTTCTTCTTCAAATACACATGTAGATCATGAGTCATGGTTGATTGACTTGGGTGCATCCATTCACTTCACTCCCCATAGGGAGTGGTTCTGCGAGTATGAGAAATATGATGGCGGTGATGTCTTCTTAGGGGATGATAGGAAGGCCAGAATCGTCAGACGTGGAAAATTCAAGTTGAAGCTGCAAGGTGGAAGGATTAGAACAATTCCTGGTGTTCTGCACATTCCTGCATTGGCCAGAAATCTAATTTCTGTAAGCAAGATGGATGATGCAGGTGTAAAAACAGTGTTCGAGAAAGAAACCTATAAGATGGTTCGGGGAGCACTGGTATTAATGCGGGGAGTTCGGATTGGAACTCTTTACAAGCTTTAGGGCAGCACTGTTATTGATGGGTGAAACAGTTCTGTGGTTTCCGAAAGTGGAGTGGAAAGCCTATCGGTCTCTGGAGAAAAGACTATGCTATGGCATCAAAGGCTTGCACATATTGGAGAGAAGGGCCTTCGGATACTGCATGGAAATGCTATGGTAGAATGTATGTCTAATAGCTCTCTGGATTTCGATTTCTGTGAACATTTTGTATATGGGAAGCAAAATCGTGTGAGTTTTCCTTCTGGTGCTAAGAGGGAAAACAAGATATTAGAGCTTGTGCACAGTGGTGTGTTTGGACTTGTGTCGGTTCCATCACTGGGTAAGTCTGTGTACTATGTTTCATTCATATATGACTTCTCAAGGAATAAATAGATATATTTCTTGAGGAAGAAATCTGAAGCCTTTGACAGATTTAAAGAATTTAAGGCTCTGGTGGAAAACCAGAAAAAGAAGAAGATAAAGGTGTTGAGGACAGATAATGGTGGGGAGTTCTGCAAGAAGGAATTTGAAGAGTTCTATAAGAAGTGTGGTATAGCACGGCAGAAGACTACTCCATACACACCTCAGAAAAATGGAGTTGTAGAAAGAATGAACAGAACGTTGATGGAAAAGGAAAGAAGCATGCTCAGTGGTACTAGGTTAGGACAAGAATTCTGGGCAGAGGCAGTGGAGACTGCATGTTACTTAGTTAACAGATCACCTTCATCAGCATTGGAGGATAAGACTCCACATGAGGTATGGACTGGTAAGAAACCCTCTCTTTCGCATCTGAGGGTATTTGGATGTGATGCATATTTGCATGTTCTAAAGGAGAAAAGGACCAAGTTGGATAATAAATCTGAAAGGTGCATCTTTATTAGGTATAAGGATGGTTTAAAGGGTTACAGGCTTTGGAACCCAAAAACAAGGAAGGTTATGTACAACCGAGATGTGGTGTTTAGAGAGGTGAAAGATGTTGTTAAACATGAAGTCCTACCAAAGGAGCCTGAGAAGATAGAGTTTGAGTAAAGGAGGATGAATCAGGCTCTACAACAGAAGAAGACTCAGAAGAGGAAGACTACAAACTCCAACTGTGAGAAGATCAGTTCGAGAAAGAAGACAACCATAAAGGTATAGTCCATCTACTTTTTGTTCAAATTTTGTTTTAACTATAACTGATGATGAAAACAGAACCGTCAGGGAGGCAGTAGATTCAGAGGATGGAAAACTCTGGAAGGAGGCCATGGTTGATGAAATGGCATCCTTGCATAAAAATGAGGCATGGGATCCGTGAGTCATTACCGGAAGCGAAGCTCCATCGCGGAGAAAATGGGTGTTTAAGAAGAATATGAATGTAGCTATGCCTTAAAATACAAAGCTCGGTTGGTAGCAAAAGGTTATTCCTAGGTGATGGGAATTGATTTTGGTGATATTTTTTCTCCTGTTGCCAAAGTTACTTCTATTAGATTACTTTTATCTGTTATTTCTGCATTTGATTTTGAGGTAGAATAGATGGATGTGAAGACAGCATTTCTTCACGGGGATCTGGAAGAGGAGATCTACATGAAACAACCTCAAGGCTTTATGGTGAAGGGGAAGAAAGAACTGGTATGCAGGTTAAAGAAGTCTCTGTATGGGTTAAAACAGTCACCAAGGATGTGGTATCAGAAAATTGATACCTATATACGGGAACTTGGCTTCACCATAAGCAAGGAGGATCACTGTGTTTATTTTAAATTAATTGGTGACTGTGTTATTTACTTGGTATTGTATGTGGATGATATGTTGTTGATTGGAAATGACAAAGAAATTATCCAAGATTTGAAGACCCAACTGTTCTCCAAATTTGACATGAAGGATCTTGGTGCTGAAAACTATATTTTGGGCATGGAAATTAAGAGAGATCGGGCAAAGAGGAAGCTCTAGTTAAACCAGAGGAAGTATGTTGAGACTATATTGGAGAGGTTCAATATGTAGGATAGTAAACCGGTGAATGTTCTGATTCCTGTAGGTGTAAAGCTGTCTACTGAATAGTGTCCCAAGGCACAAGAAGAAGAGGAGGATATGTCCCGTGTTCCATATGCAAGTGCAGTGGGTAGCCTGATGTATGCAATGGTCTGTACTAGACCAGACATTGCACATGCAGTGGGAGTATTGAGCAGTTTTATGTCAAACCTAGGGAAGGAGCATTAGACAATAGTGAAGCGGGTTTTCAGATATTTTTGTGGCACTAGTGATTATGGCTTGTGCTTCCAGGGAAAACTAGGATTGGAAATAGTTTTGGACATTCGTGGTTTTTTTGATGCAGACTGGGCTGGATATCTGGACCAAAGAAGATCTACAAGTGGGTATGTGTTTAGCCTATTTGGAGGTGCGGTTATTTGGATGAGTAAAAGACAGTTTGTAGTGGCTCTTTCAACTACAGAGGCAGAATACATAGCAGCCACTCATGCAAGCAAGGAAGCAGTTTGGTTGCAGAGATTGCGTTCAAGTATGGGGTTGGTGCAGCAAGCTATAAGGATAGACTATGATAGCCAAAGTTCAATTTTCTTGGCTAAGAACCTTGCTTATCATTCAAAGACAAAGCACATTGATGTTCAATATTACTTTGTGAGAGATATGGTTGAGGCTAAAAGGGTTTTGCTGGTAAAGGTGGACACTTTGAGAATGTTGCAGATGCATTGATGAAGTCTGTGAGCACTCATAAGTTCTCTTGGTGCAGAGAAATAATGGGTGTTGCAGAGCTGGGCTAATGACTAAGCTCTCCCGTGGCCCGTTGCAGAAATAAAACAACAAGTGGGATAATGTTGGGTATGTGTTATATTCTTTCCACGACTAGTCACACGTGGGGGGGCGGCAGTACCCCCTGTACGTTGCGTCGGGTGCAGCAGGGGGGTCACAGGGGGGCGGCAACCCCCCATGTTCGGGGTTCGGGGCAGCGCCTCAGGAAAAAAAAATTGGACCTTCTTTTTCAGTGGGCAGACCCGCCCATGGTTTTGTGCATGGGTTTGCACATGGTTTTGGGGCATAATGGTTTTTGGCTCCTGGAATTTTGTAGATCCGATCAAGGGAACTACGGTTATGTTCTAATCCAGGGTTAATGGATTGGGGTTTATGTATGCTTCGGCATGTATATATATGTGTTGTAAAACTAAAAGGAATATAATGAAAAATCAAGCTAGTCATCTCGATTTAGGATCCAGGGGAAAATATTTGTTTATATCTGTTTTATGTTTTATGCTCTCGCTATTGTTTATTTTCTATTTTTAAGATTCATTTGTAGATAATTTTTGTACAGGGTTAAAACCTATAATTAATCCGAAAGATATTCTCATTTGCAATATAGATCACAAAAGTATAAGATCTAACAATGTTCAAAATTCCAATATGAGCACCGCAGTGATGATGTGGCATTCTCATCATCACTAAATGTGTTATGAGGGATCCCAATGTAGCGATATGAATCCCAAGAAAAGTAACATGGATCCTAATGTAGGTGGATATAGCTAACTATAGGTACATGGAAGCCAATGTATGTACATAGATCATAAGGCAATATCATGGATCCCAATGTGGGGCACCCACCTTTAATAATGAGTCGAGCTTCAAAACAAGTCATTAAGCAATGCACATTTAGTAATCTCTTTTAACAACATCATACCATCGTGGTACATCTTCACCCATATTATATATGTCAATTCCTAGGACATAAAGTGTTTCCTAGCTCACTTGGTTAGAGATAGATAAAATGTTAAATGATTCGTGGAAAAAGGAAAGGGGGGGCTTATGTTTCGATCCTTGAAGGCATTATAATTATGTAAAATATATTTTACTATTCCAACTATCCTTTTTGAGCTAGGAATATTCATTTTTTGTACTTTTCATCCTATGAGAGAGAGATTTGCTCACAATTACCACCTCAACACCTTATTTATTACCCATTTTGTATTTTTTCTTTGATTTTCTTAGTTCTTTCCTTTTTATATATATATTTTTAAAGTATAAGACTTGAGGAAGTGGGAATTTTAATGAAGTTACATAGCTCTAACTTCACTATTTTTTTAATATTTCTTTTACATTTTTTAACCTCTAGTCATCTTTTGGCCTGGTTTCATGATAAAATTATTTCTTATCATTCAAGAAAGAAAAATAAAAGAAACTCTTACACGAATTAACTTTGATTGACTTTATTCTTCCATATTCTTCATATATACCTTGGTGTATGGCATTTGATAAGTCAAACATAGGTAGGGATAATATATTTTTATGAATGGGATGGTAGTGAAAGGGAAAGCATGTAAAATTTTAGGTATGGTTAAGATATGTGGCATGCTACCTAACTACTAATCAATAATAGCACAACTTGGCATAGTATAAGTCAACCCTTATTAAATGGAAATTATTTCCACTCATGGTACATGAGACAATATAGGAAAACTTTTATTGTTAATATGTGTTATTAGATCATACTCAATGTTTATTACTTTCACAACAAGTTTAGAAACCATCACACCATGTCTAGGTGAGGAACCCACAAATGAAATTATAATAATTCAATTGAAGGAAAAATCACCGTGAAGTACCACTGACAAGTGCACATATAATATGAGGTGTAACACATAGGTGTTGATATACCATGGTAGATTTATCTGAAAAATATCATCTAGTCATCATGTTCTAATGGAAATAATTGGAAGAACAAGTCTAAATCGATAGATATGAGTAGGAGACCTCATCAAGCAACATCAATGTATGGTAGAGAGGGTGGTCTAGAAGAAGTTACCCTTAAGGGTGAAACACCAAAAGGTACATCACATAAAACAAGATCATGTTACAGTTTTAGGTTAAACAAGGTTATCCTAGGAATTTCTAGTTCAAGAGCATTGATAACAAGTGAAGGTGGAATTGTTGATAAAATTTTAGAGGGTGTTTGGAACTAGAGACACTAGGATAAGGTGGACGGTGGACTTATTGATTCAAGATGTGCCTCGTCTCTTGATTTATAAAGAAAAACACAATAGATTAAGGATAATTTGACAGCATTTGTTCCACCCATGGGGAGAGTAATTTTCACTTCTACTCATAAAATAATTGAAATGAGTGTGATTTTAATTCTACACATTGATTGGAATAAATGAATGCTTAACTCTTGCACACAAATTGGTTGTAACTTATGGAGATGTTGATATTGTTCGCACACATTCATTAGTGAGAAGAACATGAGGAAATTATAATTCTACTACTTGGGGTATGTTTTGTATAAGAAGATATGTTGCTCTTGCTCTTAACACAATTGGGAAAATTTTAAGGAGAAGACTTTACTTTGCTCCTGACGTGATTGAAAATGGAACATATGATGGGGAAGAATTTACTCTTGCTCAAAATACAATGCATGATACTCATAAACAAATAACATATATTATATATCATGTTTAGACCTCCATATTCCCCAAAATGTGTAGTTAGTGTTTAAATGAACTTGAGGATGCTTGTCAATGATTTCGTGCATGGCATGTTGTGGCTCTAGTATTAGGCAAGGTTAAAGGAAATAGAACATGCAAGCCTAGAGAGATTTTGACTATAGTGGAACAAATCTGACTTAGTGCAATTTCACAAATCCTAGCCTTCAAGTCACTCCCCTTTCAATATTTACTCAATGTTCTCCTTCGGCTTGGTTGATTTAGAAAATTGACTTAGTCCTTGAGCTACTAATGTATCTACGCTGACTAAATAAAGTCTTTCATCTCAATTCATTTCAAATCTCTAAGTCCTCAAACCACTCCTTATTTTAGCTACATATAGACATGTTCATAAGAGGACATTCAATGTTTCAATTTTCACATGCACTGTGTTCATTTATATTATTCCCATGATCCTAAAAATTTAATGTATAGTTATAATTATATGTTTTCATTCCTTGTATCTTTCCATGGTACAATGTCATATTAACTTCCTTAAAAATAATTTATTTGGTGTATTTTATAGTGTGTTTGTAACTGTGCATTCGGTATTAATCATAATTAATCTATATGGCCATTGGATTCATTAAATATATTCACAATTATCTCACTTATATCTACAAGTCTTTCCAAGACAACATAATCAGGGGGGACAAATAAATTGGTAATTTGAATAATGCAAAGTAATTGCATGTTCATTGTAGATATCATATTGGTTCAAGCTATGGCAATGTTTGTATCTTAGACAATTCTTCAATTTATCCTCTCAATGTTGAAAGTGTTGGTATTTGAAAATATCTAATGCTTGTTTTATAATTAGTCATTTTGGTAATATATTTTAAATCTCACTATTCTTTCTTTCATGGGGCTTTTGGAAATTCAACGAAATAAGTCTTATGTTCTTTGGGAACCCAATCTACACGACATTATTTCTTAAATCTTGCTAGTAACATCAATCATGATTGGGCTTCTATAAATGGGGATGCTCCAAAGGCTTGTTGTTAAACAAAGATTAAATTAATTGTCAATGGTGACAAAACTTTCAAGGTCATGACTAAAAAAGTTGAATGTGAATTGAAATGGGGATGATCCTTTAAGGATCATCACTAAAAATATTTTTCGAATGGTAATGGTGACATTTTGTAAAAGAAAAACCATTTATGCATTAGAAGACAAAAATTATTGGCTTAATATACATGTAAGTATAATACAATGCATTCTTATTAATATTTATTCTAAATATTAGTTGTCTAACCTAATTTTCTAGTAAATGTAGTTTGATTATAAAGGATCGGGATTATATTACTATCAATTATTTTCCAAAAAATAGTATTTGTTGTTTTGGTTATTTTTTAGTCACAAAATATTCAAATTCTACTAATGTATATAAGAAAAAACCTAGCAATCTTCAAGTGATATTCCTTATACAAGGTTATAATTCAACTATGCCAACTTCTAAAAGACAAATTAACCCCTTGACAAGTTAAAGTTTTAATGAAGAAAAATTAAACTTCAAGATATACATCATGTATAGCAATCAATTTAATCACATTAGTAGAATCATTAATGTTCGAAATGCAATGGGTACTCACCACATGCCAACTTCATGTCTAATTACAAATACATCTAGTACATAAGGAATTATCCTTGACCAAGGTTTTGACTCAATCATAATGCAATGCCAAAACTTTTCATCCCAATGGTGTAGGAGTGTCCATCATGTACATCCTTTGGTCCCACCCTGACTAAAGATATTTTTTCATGAAATACTTCATTGATGTCATAGGGACTACCCTATCCTTTGATAATTTTGGCCTTCCCAATGTCATCAAGCACCAAATTAAATCTTATTCTCCCTTTTTCATGTAGGTGGGGTTTGGTAGTGCAACGAATAAATGTCATTAATGTTATATTCCCCCCCCAACATTATCTCACTTTGAGCTTGTCATGATCTCAATATAAATGAATTTTACCCTACCAACCCCATCTATCAAGGCTCTAACAAATCATAGGAGGCACCAGTTACCTCCATGATCCTTGATATTACCCTTAATATATATATATATATATATATATATATATATCTGTGTGTGTCCTCTCTTTTATAGTTCTCAACAAAGCTCTCAAGCAAAACTTCCTCCCCAAATGTTGATGGTTAAAAGCCATAATACCCTGCACCTTCAACGGAGAGATACGCGTCCATACTGAAGGTGAGAATCAATTTTTTAACTCTAACATACACCCATTTCGATCCATAAATTGTTGTGGATATTCCACTAGATAGTTCGTCACGACAAATCTAATAAATTTACATTTTAAAATCCAAAATCTACACTATGAGAGTTTATTTCTCTTTAGATTTATAGATTTGTAAATTGCTATTTATTGCATATGCATGCAAATTATAATTTTGTATTAAAAAAAAAATAACGAAAAAAAAAACTCATAAACCACAATTAACACAAGATATAACCCAAGGAACCCTTTTCAAAGAAAACCCGGTTGGAAGACGAGGTTGTCTGCTTTCTTTTTCTAAATAAAAAATGGCTACGAGTACAATTAAGTTCTATGGAACATGGACCACTACAGTACATGAATTTTCTGTATATGCTCCCTCCCTATCCCTCTCATATATTCTACTTATTTGTGGAACAAATGCACTTGAAAATAATGGGAGATTTTTCTTCATAGTGGTTTGGCTATAACATAGCCTGATAGATTGCTAGTGGTTAGGTTTGACTCCTTAAACTCTTAGAAAGAGTGAAAAAATGGACTCTTATAGAGTATTCTTCACCATTATCATGTGGCTAGCCCATTTTCCTTGAGTAATTTGGGAAAACGTGGCATCCTCTCAAATTATGTTGGAAAAAACAGGAAGGTAAACTTCCAAGTGGCATAATTTTTTTATATGGACTTCAATTGAGGAAATCCTTGTGTCGTTGGAAATTTATTTGTGTGTAGAATAGGTAGAAAAAGGTGTCTATCTAATGCAGAAAATGTTTACCCCCAAAAAACATCATTTGATGCCTCAAAATGCTCCCAAAAGATTTCATACCCTAACTTTCCAAACTAGGTCTTTCCAGTAAAAATGTCCATGTGCTTTGGTTCCCCCACTTTTTCCACTTTGAAAGCATCTCGGTGATTAAAAAAATATATTATGATCCAATCTAGATTACCTTTCCATATATTGAAGGTGTTGATTTAATGGTCTCCATTTTCAAAAACTACACTTGTAATGTTTCTAGATTGGAATACATTAACCTTGTTAACCCTATCCTTGGCATTGTTTTAGGTCTCCTATATTCCCCTCCACCTTAGAAAATTCTAAAAAAATACATAAACCAACCAAAACTCTCATCTCCCTAATCATTTAATCTCATTTTCTCTTGATTATAAATCCCATGCTTGTGGAATGAAGAGATGTCATGACCCACAATAAAAAATGATCTTTATTGCTCTACACAAAATGTTAAACAAATAAACAACCATCCTTAAACACAAATACAATGATGACACATCCAAATAAAATCCAATGAGCGTGTATAAATTATATAACATATGCATTATATATGCAGATTCTCCTGATCTAACAATATTTATCTTCTTGCTAAATACAGAATCCTTCCACTGTTAATCTTTTGCGGAAATTATAAACTCAATTGCAAACACATGAAGCAGTAAAAACAATCGCACATAACACAGTTGTTTAATGGGAAATCCCGAAGCTAAAAACCCCAACTATCATATATTATGTATCATGGAGATCATGTAACAATCTCTTACAAAGCTTAGTACATCAAGCTCTCAGTACAATCAATCGTCACACACTAACAAGAAGAAATCTGCAAATCCATGCACTGATTTCTGCCACCTGATAACCTGCCTCCATTGCGCAATCCCTACTGAAGAATAGCTCTGAATGAATCGAATTACCCTTGCCTTGATTGCGCAATCCTCACTGGAAACTCTAATGTATGTGTGATGCAATCAATGCATCACTATAGTCACAACAGATAGTCCATCTCACCCTTTCACCTACCTCTCCACTGGGTCTCCACTGGAACTTACATGCACTGTAGTTAACTGTTGTATTTGTTCAGTGGATTAATGATTTATTGTTTGTGAATTAATTAACTAATTAATTCACTCCACTCTCACTAGTGTATCATTCAGTTAGACTAGATACAACTAGCTCAACTGAGTTTAACTCCATTAACTGAGTTAAACTGAATAACAACTCCATGAACTACTCTTCCAACTTTGTCATAACTTTTCCACTTCAGTTCTAACTGAGTCCTCCATGCATGAACCACCAATAAACCCTAGGAATTGCGTAATTCCTTCAGCCCACTGATTTTCCAAATCTGTATACTGAAATAAAGTGCTCCAAGAGAATAAGTTGATATTTAGAGTCTGATTATTATTAAGGGCTAATAATAATCGACACTTCTATTTTTAGATCAATGATCTATAAATAGACTTCGCCCAATATTCTAAAAATAGAATTTCATATATTTTTCCAACTTGACCAACCATCCACAAATAGCATCCTGCAACTTCTAAAATATGATCACCATGTCTAAAAATAGACTTGCACCTAAAAATAGCCTGCGGGCCCACTTAGTGAAGGTGACTGATTATCACTAAGCTCATCATCTTGTTGAATCTCAACACTCCCTCTCAACAAGATAGGGATTATCCTTCACCCCAATCCTGCCTCTATGGTATTCAAATTTTCTCCTGGTGAGTGCCTTCGTCAGAATATCTGCATCCTGATCTTCTGTAGGAATGTACTGAAGCAACATGATCTTCCACTGCACACAATCTCTGATATGATGATACCGGATATCAATATGTTAGATATATCATGAAACAAAGGATTAATCGAGAGTTTAATGCAACTCTGATTATCACAATGTATCACTGTAGGATCTAAATGTGAACCCAACAAACCAACCAGGATCTTCCTCATCCAGATAGCCTCACATGCAGCTTGACTTGCTGCCATGTATTCTGCTTCCGCCTCGAATCGAGTGCCGCGCATCTTTGTTTTCCTACCGTATCAAGAAATTGTTGTGGATCCGATACTCGAAAACCCTCCCCGATGTGCTCTTCGTCCGTTGGCCCAGCCCAACCCACATCCGTGAAGCCATGCAACTTCACCCTCATCCATCCGTCCGTACCATAAGCCATACTCCAATGTGCCCTCGAGATACCTCAGAACATGCTTGCAAAGCCTTCCAAAAGAGCTTGGTAGGCTTAACCATCGCCGTGAAAGCTGGTTCACTGCATAGCATATGTCCGGTCTTGTATTAACTAAATACATGAGTGAACCCACCAACTATCGATAAACAGTGGCATCCACTACCTCTACCGATGTAGCATCCTCTTTCCTCCAATTTCCTGGAAGAGGAGTTTCGATAGGCTTGCAGCCTTGCATGTGAAACTTCTCAAGTATCTCCCGAGCATACTTGCCTTGAGACACAAACAGTTAACCTTCTCGCTGCCATATTTCCAATCCAAGGAAATAATGAAGGAGGACCAAATCCTTCATCTCAAACTCCTTTGTAATATCTACCTTGCATGAGTGTATCAACTGCTCATCACCCGTTAGTATTAAAACATCAACATAAAGAACAATGATTAAAAGCTTACCCTCCACCACAATTTGATATAGGTTTGCATCAGCCTCACTCTTGGTGAAGCCAAGTCCACTGAAATAGTTGTCGATCTGTGTGTACCAAGCACGTGGTGCTTGCTTCAGCCCATACAGCGCTCTTTTGAGTCTGCACACATGCGACTCACTGCTGAAGATCTCAAATCCTTCAGGCTGCTCAATGTACACCTCTTCCTCAATGATTCCATTAAGGAACATAGTCTTCACATCCATCTGATGAATGTGCCAACCCATTTGCGCTGAGAGAGAAAGGATGGTCCTTATGGAAGAATACCGTGTGACAGGTGAAAAGGTTTCTTCATAATCAATCCCCTCGATCTGTGAGAAGCCCTGGGCAACAAATCTTGCCTTATACTTCTCGATGCTCCCATCAGCATCTTGATTTACCTTGCAGATCCATCTTGTTCCTACAACTGATTTACCCACCGGCCTTGGAACAATCTCCCAAGCATTGTTTCTGACAATGGAGTCATACTTCTCCACCATGGCATCTACCCATGTGGGCTCCTACACTGCTTCTTCAAAAGAAGATGGCTCTGTCATGATACACTTGCTCATAAGAGCCATGTATCTAGTAAAATGGTCAAGTGACTGTCTCTTTCTGCGTTGTGATGTAGGGACTCCTACATTCTGTGTCGCATCAAGCTTCAGTCTCTCAGCTTCTATGGCACGCTTTCTGCCTTGTCTGATGTTTGGTTCTGCATGAGTGGACTCCTTCACTCCATGAATCTCCTCCTGTGGCTGATCCACATCTAGAGGCTCATATTTGGGAACAAGTAGCTCCTCCTCCGCATGCAAGTGTAGCTCCCTCTCAAGCGATAAATTCATGGCTTTCACCTCATTGAATTTTATATCTTGTCGCACCACAGTCATTCGACTGTCTGGAAAATACACACGATAATTATGGGGTGTTTCTGTGTACCCCACAAATATCCCAACTCCTACAGTCGGCTCCAACTTCTTCCTGGCATGCTTAGTCACATGAATGTAAACATATGAGCCAAAAATATTCAAATGAGAAATATCAGGCTTCTTACTAGTAAAAGCTTCTTCAGGTGTACTCATGCCAAGTACTCTATGAGGACAACGATTTTTCATATAAACCGCAGTGTTGCATGCTTCCGCCCGCAAGTGCATCGGTAGGCCCTGGTCATGCAGCATAGCTCATGCAGCACCCACAATCATTATGTTCTTCCTCTCTGCGACCCCATTCTGCTGTGGGTTATGAGGCACTATGAGTTCTCTTCGAATTCCTTCTTTTCTACAGAAGTATTTGAATTCTTTCGAGATATATTCACCCCCATTATCGCTTCGTAGAGTCTTCACTTGCTTCCCCAACTCCTTCTCCACCAATGCTTTAAACTCACAAAAATTTGAGAATGTTTCGCTCTTCTTCTGCACGAAGAAGATCCAGCATCTACGAGAATAGTCATCAACAAATATAACATAATACCTGTATTTTGCTGTTGAGGCAACCGAGAAAGGTCCACACACATCTATGTGAATTCTCTCCAGGATCACCGAAGCACAGTTCTCCTTCTCATGAAAGGTGGTCTTCAAAAACTTACCCATAGTACATCCCTTTCACTGATCTGACTGCACAAGATTACCCTTGGGAAGTCCAGTAGAAATCTGCTGCAAAATCTTCAAAGCACCATGGTGAAGATGGCCCAATCTCCTGTGCCATAATTCGCCCTCATCTCGGATCACCACTTCTTCTGCTTTGCCCACCATTGCAGCGCAACCATATAACTCCAGCTTGTAGAGATTCTTAACTCAAATCCCTATATTCTTGGTTTGACTCATTGTTTTATGTCGAAGGAAGGCTTTTCCCTCACTGAAAACAATGTCATAACCTTTGTCTTCCAACATTGCGACCGAGACCAAGTTCTTCTTCAGACCTGGAACATGCATAACTTCTTTCAACAGAAATGGATTACCTGACTCCCTCTCAAAGGTAATGGTCCCAATGTCGGTCGCACTGTATCGACCATCGTCTCCCATATCTATATGCATTTGGAGATCCTTCTCCTCCAGATCACTAAACAACTCCTTGTCTCCCGTCATATGGAAAGACGCACCACTATCAAGATACCACACCGATCCCATTGCACTTGAAACCAAGCATGCGAACAAGGATAAATCAAGTTCAAATTGCGAGGCTAAGGCCTCACCCGCTGCAGCTCCAGCAGCCTTCTTGTTCTTCTTCTTCTGTGGGCATTTTGTGGCGAAATGCCCATGTTCGTGACAGTGAAAACACTTCACCTTGGAAAAATCTCGCTTCTTGCCTTTAGCCTCAGATTTTGGAGGGAATTTCTTCCCCTTCCCTTTCATTTATTTGGTAGCCAAAGCTCAATTCTCTTCATCTTCATTCTTCGATGAAGAGCCATCCCTGGTACTTCACCTTATCTCCTCCTGCACAAGATCCAACCAAAGTCGCTCCCAACCCGGCAGTTTCTCACGTCCATTGACAGAGTCTTCATAGCTATGCCAACTCTTCGGAAGCCCAAGGAGAGCCAAGCTCACCAATTCTTCATCATCAAAAGTAATCCCCACACTTCCCAGTTCATCCTTACGGTGGACAAACTTCGTGAGATATTTTGGAATATTGTCACCCTTCTCCATTTTTATTTTTCTGAGCTTTTCTTTAAGCGCCAACTTCCTCTGGTCGCTTCTGCTTTGGGACAAATATGTCAAATCCTTCCATATTGCAAATGGAGTGGATTTCCCATGAAGGCTAGACACAATATAGTCCTTCACACCTTCCAACAGAATTCTTCTTGTCTTTGCTACCTTCTTTTGCCATGCGTCAAGTCCTGCAGCATCACTAGAATCCGTCTTAGGAACATCACTATCGATGAACTCCTTCAGTCCATTATCCTCCAGCACCACCTCCACCTGTCCTTCCAGGCTATGTAATTTGATTTTCCATCAAGGGCATACTCCAATCACAACCCATTGAAAGACATTTCAATGTATACTCAATTGTCGCACCAATAATTTTCTGTAGAAAATTCGAATTTTCCACCAGCACAAACTCGGCAATTCTTCACAATTGCAATCTTCAAGAATTAACACTTCTCTGATACCATGTAGAAATTATATAACATATGCATTATATATCTAGATTCTCCTGATCTAACAATATTTATCTTCTTTCTAAATACAAATTTCTTCCACTATTAATCTTTTGCGGAAATTATAAACTCAATTACAAACACATGAAGCAATAAAAAAAATCGAACATAACATAGTTGTTTAACAGGAAAGCCTGAAGCTAAAAACCTCAACTATCATATATTATGTATCATGGAGATCATGTAACAATCTCTTACAAAGCTTAGTACATCAAGCTCTCAATACAATCAATCGTCACACACTAACAAGAAGAAATATGCAAATCCATGCACTGATTTTTTCCACCTGATAGCCTGCCTCCACTGCGCAATCCCTACTGAAGAATAGCTCTGAATGAATTCGAATTACCCTTTCCTTGACTTCACAATCCTCATTGGCAACTCCAATGTGTGTGTGATGCAATCAATTCATCACTATAGTCACAACAGATAGTCCATCGCACCCTTTCACCTACCTCTCCACTGGGTCTCCACTGGAACTGACATGCACTGTAGTTAACTGTTGTATTTGTTCAGTTGATTAATGAGTTATTATTTGTGAATTAATTAAATAATTAATTCACTCCACTCTCACTATTTTATCATTCAGTTAGACTAGATACAACTAGCTCAACTGAGTTTAACTCCATTAACTGAGTTAAACTGAATAACAACTCCATGAACTACTCTTCCAACTCTGTCATAAATTTTCCACTTCAGTTATAACTGAGTCCTCCGTGCATGAACCACCAGTAAACCCTAGGAATTGCTTAATTCCTTCAGCCCACTGATTTTCCAAATCTGTTCACTGAAATAAAGTGCTCCGAGAGAATAAGTTGATATTTAGAGTCTGATTATTATTAAGGGCTAATAATAATTGACACTTCTATTTTTAGATTAGAGATCTATATATAGACTTCGCCCAATATTATAAAAATATAATTGCATCTATTTTTCCAACTTTACCAACCATCCACAAATAGCATCCTGCAACTTCTGAAATATGATCACCATGTCTAAAAATAGACTTGCACCTAAAAATAGCCTGCGGGCCCACTTAGTGAAGGTGATTGATTATCACTAAGCTCGTCATCTTGTTGAATCTCAACAGAGTGGTGCAATTACCATAAATGTAAAACTCAAGAAACTAATGATGTTGACCCATTAAGAGGGAAAACATCAAGAATGCCACTCATCAAATTACTAAATAGTTCAAAAACCTTCTATGATAAACATTGAACAATGTTACATTTTGGATACTATCATCAAACCTGAAACAAATCAAGTATCAACATCTTAGTATGAAACATTTAAACTTCATAATCTATGGAAATCCT
This sequence comes from Pinus albicaulis, assembly GCA_034641835.2. NCBI lineage: Eukaryota > Viridiplantae > Streptophyta > Pinopsida > Pinales > Pinaceae > Pinus > Pinus albicaulis. Next base: position 1,065,747,572 of record CM076579.1, read on the forward strand.
TCAAAAAATGAAGATAGCACTCTCAAACAACTCCCCCAAAACTAGGCGTGGGGAGACATGTCTCCATTAAGACATGGTATTTCTAGTGGTAAGTATTGACATTTCAACGTCTACCACCTATACCTATGCCTCTTCCTTCCTTTGTTGAAATTTATAGTTAGTTTTCAAGATACTCCTCATGTCATCTCCCTCCTATCAACCCTTCCTACACCCTTATGAAAGAGTGGAGACCCTTAAATTGGAATATTGCACTTAATGCCTCTTTACTCAATAAATATATTATGACATGCCCCTTACTTGAGGCATTTTTCCTATCACACCCCCTACCTTTATATTTACTTCTCCACTAAAGGTAACTCCCTTGCCTCCCACCTATATTACCCCACAAATGGCACCCTCCTTGTCTCTTACTTCTACTGTCACAATTAGGGAACCACCCTTGTCTCTAAATATATATCCCCACTTAAGACATTCCCCTTATTTCTTGCATGTGTTTTCACACTCATGGAAAATTAGGGGAATTTTGAGGTATAAAATGGGCCTCCTAAGGAAATTATAAAATAATAGTGGAAATAATAAAATAATATTATATTACATCATCAAATTTTAGAGGGAAAAAAGAAAAAACTAATTTTTCAACTCGTATTTTCAACTTATATCCCTATGTGTTTACTCAAATTTGAGTTGCAACACTCGTTGGATGCAAAATTTGATTCATATTCCAAGGAGTACCCATCTTGTATACTTTCGATGGACCTTACTACACGAAAAAAGAGAAATACATGAAAAATGTGATTGTAATCACTTTTTTTCATGTATTTCTCATTTTTCCTGTAATAGGGTCCATCGAAAGTATGAAACATTGGTACTCCTTGGATGAAGAATTAAATTTTGCATCCAAAAAGTACTCCCATTTGAAATTTGAGTAAAACCTTGGGAGATAAGTTGAAAATACGAGTTGAAAAAGTAGTTTTGTTATTTTATTATTTTTTAATCTTTTTACTTTTTTACTCCAAAAATGGTGAATTATCCGCCATGGTTGACATCATCATCTTGAATCCTATTGGTTCTTATAAAGTTTATTTTGGTTGTACATTTTTCTTAGGAGGCCTATTTTAGACCTCAAAATTTCTCTAATGCCTCCCCTACTTACCACCTCTTTCATCCATGGGTCACCTTTTAATTATTCTTCATGATAATCCCCCTCTATTTATGACTTACTTCCTAAAAATTGGGGGAAACCCTCCCATTGTCTCCTTTCAACTTTTTTAAATGTTAGGTCCTTACTCTAATTTTCTTCATCAATGATCTTATGTTTTTTTTTCTTATTTATTGTCTCTCTCCCTCTCATGTTTCTTTTTGCCTATGTTGTTGATATATTACACACCACATGTATCTTCCTTTAACTCCTTGTTTGTCATATCACCTATTATGTTACTTTTGAGTTGTAACTTCATAGACTCTTTGTTACCTCCCTCATTATGTAGTAGCTATAATTGTTTTTTGCTCGTCACTCCTAGCATCATTATATTGACACACATAATAGTTTTCTACCTTATTTTCTCACTTTATTTTCATTACTTGCCAGCACATTGACTCACATAGTACATGTGTAGTTTCACTTTCACCAATATAAGTGTGAGTTGGATCATTTTTGTTGTGTTACAAACCTAGATATATTACATGATAATAACCTCTCTATGTCAAGGCAACTTTTTGTGTATCTACATTTTCCACACGAGCAACCACTATTTTTGCTTACATAATTGTGATTTCCTATTACTAGCACCTTTTATCTTTACCTATGGATGTAACTCTTTAAATCCATCAAAACATAATTCATGGAAATTTCCTTATTTTACTGTCCTTCTAGGGTCTAAATATGTGATTTTGGCCTCACATTTTATGTTTGTTCCTATGGAAGAATAACCATTTCCTCAATCTTGGTCTTTTTTCCCCTTGGTCACATTTATGACATTAAAAAACCATATGTATCCTCTATTTATATCTTTCTCTAGTTCATCGAGCTACTTCTAGGCAATTTGGTTAGGTAATCCCATTTTGGGTCCTTAAACACCACCAAATTTATTAGTCCATTCCAATTTTTGTGTTTAATTTTGTTAAATTCCTAGACTTTTTGGTTGGTAATTTGAGAATATAGACTAAACTACATATTTTTCATGTAAAATCCATGATTATGACTAAATTCCTACACACACCTATATAGAGGACCCATTTTATTTGTTATACTTATGGCTTGTGCTAAATACCTATGGTTCTAGCAATCTACACCCATGGTTTGACCACTACAAAAAGGCTAGTACTTCCTCATTGTGTGCAACAACTAGTCACAACATCCAAGCCTTCCTAAATTTAATTATACTACTCTCTTACTCTTCATATATATCTCTTAAAAATATCAAAACTATATTAAACTAAAGGCTCACTTGTGAATTTGCAATCTCTGTCACTTTTCATTCTTTTGGACTTGCTTGGATCTTCCATTCCATTCCATTCATGTGATAAAAAATGTGTATTGTTTTTGTCTCCTAATTTCTAATTTGGATTTTTTTTACTGGATTAGTTGATTGCACCTTATGGTATATTGGCTCCATCCATTCACACCTCACAATTCAGTCAAACTTAATGCCCATATTGAAGGAACCATTGACATAACATGTGAGAGAGGAGGCAACTTTTATTACCAAGGTACATGGATCTTATACATTTTGTGCTTAAGAGAAAAAAAATTTGTGGGGGCTTGGCTTATTTATTTACTTCATCTATCGATATAAATTGAATACATGAGGTAACTTTTCTTGCTACATGGTTCATACAAATTTTGTGATTAGTAGATAAGTATTTTTTGGGTGTATAGCTTACTTGTTTCCCTCATATATTTATATACACTAAATATTTTGTTGTCATTAATTGTTTTCATAGTGGGAGCATCAACATTTGTTGAGAAGTCTTGAGACTTTTGATTGATTGTCATTTGTATCTCTTATGTTGGAAAATATGGAGAGTTGTATATGAGAACTTATTTTCCTTATCATGATAATTATTTGTGATTTTATCTGGTTATTTATTACTTCTTTAGATTTTTTCATCAAACAATTACCAAAACAATGAAGATCACAAAGAGACAGAGTACACAAAATATAGGCTCCAAGCCAGGGCAAAACCCCTCCAAGGGGAAAACCCAGAAAATGATTCTCTTCTTCTTTAGAATATGCTTACAAAAGAGACTTCCAAGACCCAAATACCAAAGCCAACAACCCCTCCAAACCCCAAGCCATCCCCTATCAAGATCTTCCTTGAGGAAACTTCCAGAACTTCGATACTACTTCCTTGATGCTACAACTTCGACCCCTGCAACAAAATTTTGGCCTTGCAATTTTGGCCTCCTGCAATTGGAATCTTCACAAACTCTAGCGAGACAAGAAAATATATCATTTTGAAAAATTTTACTTATACTCCTCTTATTCCTCCCAACTACTCTTCTTCTCCTTCGTTGTTGCAGATCGAACTTGCTTGAGTTAAGTGCCCAAATGAGTCGAGCACCTATCCTTTATATAGCCTTTCTTGAGGGTCGAATTCCCTCCCTTTAGGCCGACTTCGTCTGCTCCTTGGGCCAAATTGGTCTTGTGGTTATTCATGGATTTTTATTTATAAAATAAATAATTTTATTTATTACAATGAGTCAAAATGGGACTATGACACGTGACCAATATTATTATTTACCCTAGAAAGACCTAAAATACCTAAAAGCATAAAGAACATGATTTTGTCTCAAACTTGAGTATGAAACCCATACTCCAAAAATAAAATAAAATTTATTCTTTTCTTTCTTTTTATTTCTTTATAAAGAATATACAATCTCATGATTACAATTACATCATAATGAAGACAAAACCTAGTTAAAATTCTCAACACTCCCTCTTAACTAGGGAATTATTCATGGCACAAGGAAACTCAATCTTGAATCATTCTCATAAGAAGAGTTGCATTGATAATCAATTTTTTGTCAATCATATTTATCATAACCAACATTGTCCCTAAAGTCCTTAACTGGACAATCTCATCTCTAATTATGAGCATTATGTTGGGAGGCTTTACATGAGCTGCCACACTACCTCTGAAGGCACATACCCCATCTAGATTTCTACAAGGTATGTCCTTTAGTACTATTCTTATCTTGGATTCCCAAACCTAGATTCTCAAAGAATATCGGTCCTCTTTGACTACTCTTATCTTGGATGCCCTACCTCATCCTCAAAGAGCATCGGTCAACAACTTCTTTCCTAGGATTATACCATCCATAATAATTCCCAGTCTAGATGCTTATCCAATCCTCCAAAATTCATTCTTTCTTTATGGCCTTCACTAAGACTTACGGTTATTAGTCCTAGTCTAGTGCCTAGCCCATAAAGACAAGAACTATCTGATATCACTCCCTCTCAATCGGGGAAGATATATCCACCAAACCAAGCTTAACTCTTTGGTACTCAATCTTATTGTTTGGTAATGCTTTAGTGAGTATGTAAGCTACCTATTACTATGTAGGTAGATAGTGCAGCTGCACAACCCCATCTCGTACCATGCTTCTGATGCAGTGTTACTTTTTTTTATATGATTCATCTTGACATGAAACACTAGGTCTTACATCAATATTATGAAAATTTGATTATCACAATCTATTCATGTAGGGCTAAGTGGTCCTTCAAACAAGTTTGATAGTAACTTCCTCAGCCAAAATACTTCTGGACAGACCTCACTTGCAACAACATATTCAAATTCAACACTACTCAAAGCAATTGTGTCATGATTTTTGCTCATCCATGAGAAAATGGAAGATCCTAGGTTGAAGATCCATCTATTGTGCTTCTTTAATTTGTCTCGTTGCCACCCCAATTTTATTTTGTATAACCCATGAATTGGACTTCATTACCAGTGTATCGGAGGCAGTCATATATAGTCCCATGTAAATATCTTAGGATATGCTTGGTTTCAATCCAATGATCATGTTTTGGCCCCATCTGAAACTAAATTAGGACATTAACTACAAAACAAATTTTTGATCTTGTATCTACTAGATACATCAAGTACCCAATCAGTTGTCTATAGTAAGTAGGATCCACGGGACTAGATCCTAAACTCCTCAAATTCTCTAAATTGGTAATCATAAGAGTCATTATCTGCTTGCAATCCATCATTCCATACTTTTGAAGCATCTTGATCACATGCTTATCTTGACCAAGATATATCTCTCTTAGCTTATGCCATACTTCTAGTCCCAAATAAAAATGCATCTTTCATATCGAACTATGTTATTAATTGTTGATTGCATTCATGAATTTGATTCTCTACACCTATAACAAGTAGATCATCCAAATGCAAGAGTATTATAAAGGTTTCACCTTGGACCACCCTAATATATAGGTTAGGATATGCATTAATCTTGGTAAAACCAAGTCTCGATAGTTGTGCATTGATTATTGCATACCAAGCTCTAGGTGTTTGCTTCAATCCACATTGGGCTTTCTTCAATCTATAAACATGAATCTCCCTCTAATTTACTTCAAACCCTTGAGGTTTCTCAATTTAAACCTCTTCATCGATGGTCCCATTTAGGAAATTTGTCTTGACATTCGATTGATGGACGTTCCATCCCCTAACAGCATCCAATGAAACCAATGATCTTATTGTTGTATACCTAGATGTGGGTGAAAAGGTTTCTTCATAATCAATTCCTTCTTTCTGTGAGAAGAATCTTGGTACAAAAATTTATTTGTACTTGTATATGCTCCCATATTTAGTGTGATTTATCTTGTAAATCTATTTTAAAGTGACTATAGATTTGTCACATGGCCTAGGGACAATATCCCATACATCGTTCTTCATTATGGACTAGTATTCTTCCTGCAATGCACTCCTCCATTCTTGATTCTTAGTTGCATCCTAATAAGAGGAAGGTTTCACTTCAATTAGATTTATCATGTATGCATCATATCTAGAATACCTCTTCAGTCTCTTAGTTTCCCTATATTTCCTCGATGTTGTATGTCCTTCTGCCTCTTGAAGAGTAGTTTTCATCCAAACAAGCCTCTTATGATTTTCTGGAAAAATTACTTGTTCTATAGGCTCACAAGGAACTTCAACGTCTTCTTGAGTAGGTATTATTTCTTGACCATCACTATTCCTATATATATCCACAAAGACAGGTATATCTTCTTCATCAGAGTCAACTGGAACATCATTTTATTTCCTGTAAGCTATACTTTCATCAAATATGACATATCTACTTACCTCAATTCTATGATCCTCCTTAATATAGATTTTGCATGATTTAGATGAATCATTTTACCTAACAAATATTCCCCTTAGACTGGTAGGATCTAACTTATTTATCTTATCCTTGGGTATATAAATTACATAGGACACCCAAATATATGAATATGATCCACACTCAACTTCTTTCCTGTAAATGCTTCTTCCAGAGTCATGTTTTTGAGAATATTATGAGGACTTCAGTTTTGCAAATAAACAATTGTGATACATGCTTCTCCCCATAGGAATTGAGGGATATCCTAATCATGTAGCATAGCTCTAACACATTATTCAGTAATATGATTCTTCCTTTCTACCACACCATTATTTTCAGGAATATAGGTAACAATGAACTCCCTCTTAATTCTTGCTTCCTTGAAGAAAGCTATTAAATATTTGGGGGTGCATTCTCCACCATCTTCTGACATTATAATTTTGATATTTCTTTCAGTTAGGTTTTTCACTTCATTCTTGAACTCCTAAAATTTTTCCAATACCTCATCCTTGCTCATGAAAATATATAACCAAGTCTTCCTTGAGTAATCATCAATGAACGTTACATAATGCTAATTCCCACCAAGATACTTGATTGTCGTGGGTCCACATACATCTGAGTGTATGAAATCTAACATTTCCTTAGATTTGGTGTCACTACATGCAAATGCTTACTTTTTGTTCTTCCCTACAGCACATCCCTTACAGGTTCCTTCATGACCTTAATTTATTTCAGGGATGTCATTGACCTTTTTACTCAGAGATGGAAAAATATTATAATTAAGGTGTCCATACCTTCTATGCCATAGTTTAGAAGGACTCACTTCCAAGTGAACTAAAGCCTGGGCTAGAGGTGTATAGAGTCTAAACAATGTCCCCTCACGAATCCCAATCACCCTTGCTTCATTAATATTAGAACCCTTACCCCAAACCAAAACCTTGTCATCAACAAAAGAAATTTTTTCACCCTTATCCTATAGACAAGAAATAGAAAGTAAGTTTTTCTTCAAGCCAAGAACATATAAAATGTTTTTGAGGTGAATTCTTCCACCTGACACGAGATCCAATGATGTAGACCCAATTCATTTCACTGTATAGCTCTTGTTGTCTTCGAGTTTAATACAATGAGATGAATTTCCTTTTGAAAAGGTTTGAAAATGATTGCATACTATCATCATATGTCTGGAGGCACCATTGTCGATAACCCTTACGTTTTTCGTCCTTGAAGGTACCAGATAAAGTGGAGAACAAACTTCCTTCTTGTTAATTTTATTAGGGCTATATTGTGATTTTCTTTGATAATTGCATTTCATTATTTCCATATTAAATTCACCCCACACCATCATAACATTATTGAGATTTACATCGTTATTCAACCACATATGCAATTATATAGAAAGAACAATATCAACATCAATGTAGCATAACATAAAGGAACAATAAAATAAAATAATTCACACAGAGAAACATTAGGATTGATCGGAAACAAGGTCAAAACCCACTACGGGGAAAATCCTTTCAAATTATTCTTCTTATTAAATTTTCATTGAATGAATCAGCAAAAGAGAGTACAACGATCCATATCATAATCCTAACCAGCAAAATCAGCTAAATGGCATCCATGAGATGAACCAAACAATGTTAATAAACAAAACCCTTATTCAAAAGCATGCAATCAATGGTCATTGTTTCCAGTCAACTGTCGAACTTTGTGGTAAACTGACGAAATCTACGGTTAACTAATAAAACCAAACCCTAGGTCACAACCGCACAGAGAGAATGTCGTGCATGCATTCAAAACCATTTAACCGCACACATAGGCCTACATGCATGAGATTACAGCCAAAATTTACTTGTTTCATGCCTACGGCTAGGAACCAAAACCCTAGAACACATGTGTGAGCTTCGAACCCTGCAATTTTGGACCTGTGCGAGCCAATCTCTATGAACTTTCCTCAGACCTATGTGATTGAAAACCAATGGAGAAAATAGAAGAATGCCTCATGATGATGACCAAATTAATTTGAGGTCATTTGTATTTATAGGCTTCCAAGAGTGTCTAATTTTCTATAGGGTCGACCTAATCAAATGTGCACATGTGGATACTAATTCAAAAATACACTTTCCCTTATCCAAATTGAGTGCTTCAATAGTCAAAATTGGTCCTCTCGAAAAGAGGAATCTCGTCCCATGGTTGGAATTTGTCACTGATCTATCAAATTAACACTCCCTCTCAGCTACGGAGAAATTCAAATTAAATCACTTAATCATCACAAGTATCCTATCATCAAATCATAAGTATCTCATCATCAAATGTCATCACTACTCATATATGCTTATCTTTGCTTATCTATTGATTATCTCTGCTCATATGTTGAACATTATCGAATCTAAAAGAAGAAGAATCATCAAGGAGCATAATTACCACCCTCTATAACTTCGGAGAGCACATCTCAATCCGAAAAAATATCAGGGAGCACATCTCAACGTGAAACTCCATCGGGGAGCACATCTCAACTCAGAATCTCATGAGGTAGAAAAACATATTCTACCGCATAGGGGATCAAATCTCAACCCATCCTATCTCTCACGGATATTCCCAACAATGACCCTCAATAGTCATGTTGTATAACACCTACATCATAATCATCTTGGGTTGCACACCCCAAAGAACTCTCTCATATTGTTGGCTAGACAGGGAATGGTATTCCTAACAAGCCCAACTTGTGGGTATGATGCCAACTAGGGTATACTCTGCATATACCAAGTTAGGGGAGCTAACATCTTCAACCTTATGGGTGAGATATAAGGGATAAACATCTACGACCTTATTTTTCAGAGATCCCTCAACCCCAGGAGCCCTCCATCTCAATTCCTCACCCTGGGAGCTCAGAAAGGGGGGAATATTTAGCTCAATGTTCTCGATTAGTCATGATCTCTGTAGATCAGAAACATTTCATCGTTATCATATCTGATACTAGCTTAAAAAACTCATTGAAGAGTTCAATCATAATGTCTCAATAGTAGCAGTCTCTTATCCATGCATGACATCAAATTAAATATTATATTAGAAAATATATATATATATATATATATATATATATATATATTACAAAAAAGGTACATTGTTCATCCTCCCTCTCATGGAGGTAGCAACCACAAGACTAATCTTGTCTTGTACAACAGCACTGTCCCAACATATGAATATATCTCAGTACCATCTATATATGAGATTCTTTACCTATCAGATCTCTTTCATTATTATCGCAATGTATCCCTATCATATCCGAAACATGCTCAAACAAATCTCCAAAGAGCTTCTTCAACTTGTCTCATAGCTAGTCATGCCAGAAACATCGTACTGAAACTCGGTCATGATTAATGCTACAAATTTTTCATCAAAATATCATGGCAGATCTCATACTCAAACAACACGCAGAAGTGCTATAACATTCCCAAATAGCATCAGTACATTCATGCAGTCACATATCATAGGAAAAATATCTTAGACCAAAAATTGATCGTCCCATGAAAATATCTTGAAGGGTGTTTAACGTCAACTCAGTGTGTACGAAATTTCTCAATCATGAATTCACTCAGGTTGTTCTGTGCAAAAAAAATATACATACAGACGAGTGTTCACACAGAACATTAATGCTTCAATTAAATATCAGTTACCAAGTCAGTTTCAACAATATATCCTCATAACTTCTTGAAATTCATTCAAAGTGTCCAAGGATTTGCATTTTCACTTTCCAAAAACTCTTCAATAGCTTCACGATATAGATATTTCTTTCCAAACTTTAGAAAGTAATTCCTCATGCCATGATTCTTCATTTTGAACTTCAGAGGCAAACTCCCTTTTACCTTGATCATCAAAGGCTCCTTCCATGTCCATAATAGACCATTAACATATAAAACCAAAATCAAAACCACACCTTGGACCACTTTTTAAGTAGAGGTTTGGATGGGCACCTCTTCCTGGCTTCATGAGATGACTATCAATGCAGACATACCATGCTCAGGAATCTTACTTCATATAATGATTTCTGGAAACATAACACTTGACCAAGCCAATATGCTCAGCCTTACTCAAAACAATATTGTGTAATCAAATCAAATAAGTCGTCTTGACAAACCTTAGATGCCAAATCAAAGCTAATATCAAATTCATGAAAAAGTATTCCAATAAAACTATAACAAACTATTTGGATCATGTGTCAGGTGGATCTCTCTCCAAATACCAAGTTACAACAACCTTTTATTTACCAAGCACTATCCAATAAAAAAATTATCAAGCCATCTTTATGATCATAGCATGAATCATTTTTTCCACTAAATATGAATGCATACATCAAGGACAAGTCATATAAGTTTCATGCATATACCAAGAATAAGTCATATAAGTTCCATCCATTCATTGTGATATTACTGCATACGAAATCACAATTGTTTATACTTCAACAAATGTTCCAAAGCCAATGAATCCAATAATAAATCATTATTGAATACCAATATTAGTCTTTAAAAGTCACTATACCCACATAGCATTTCCATCAAGGAAAATCATCAGTTATCAAAAACCCTAATTTGTTATCACTATGAATTCAAACAATCCATAAGCCAAAGAATATCTATGACCTGTCAAGCATCATTTTAAAGTTCTAAAGGCATGATCAATTCTAAGCCAATAGGCCACATCTTGTCAAACCCTTGCAACAATTTATCAATTTCTATCATACACTAGCTTCAATGATCAAATAAAAATGACATATTGATATGCATATTCTGGTTCCCTGCAAACACAAGTTTAGTAAACACATTCATGTTCTCTATAGTAAGTCAAAAATTTCAAACTTCCCTGCTTATAGAACTTTTTATTGTCTGATCCATATTTGTAGGATTGTCACATTCCTGATGCACTCCTAATCTCATGCATACGGCTTCAGATTTTGTGACCTACATGCACAAATTCACCCATATAATTTCTTCCATGTGGTTTGGAGGCTATAACCACACTCTTAAGCCTTCTTCCATGCAGTTTTGGCTTAGACTAAAATAAACTCTCTCTTCTCAGATCAAAATTGGCTGTAGACCAACAACGTCAGATATTTTTCTATTTATGTCAAAAAACCTCAACAATAAAGAATATTCTATACATTTAATGCAAATGATAATAGGTTTAGGGATCTTATGGAGAGTTTCTCCCTCTGAATCGGAAGCCACTTCATTCATCATCATTCAAAACGTCAGCATGTCTATCATAATACTTGACATGCATTAGTAGAACTGTTAGATCATGAAATCAAATTATATTAGGTTTTAAAACATATATCCATCATATTCATGTTAGCATCATCTATTTAATCACCAAATATGAACATTACATCAAATTTCATCAAGGTTCAGATTCATATGATTAGGGAAGCTTCAAGGATCATAATCACTTCATAACTTATTTATTATATTATCTAATCATCAAGACAGGGCATCAAATTTTACCATATGTCATAATTACTAAGCTTATCAAAACCTAACCAGGGTCAACAATAAGATCTTGAATATCAATCTTATTGTTACACTACTATCATCAAGGTTGTCATGCTTATCACAATAATTATCAATAGTATCGAGCTACCATATATAAGAATCAATGTATCTAGTCTGCTTCAGGAAATCCATCATGCCTAAAATTTAAAATTCTTTTCCAAATATCAAGTATACCAATATATCAATGTTTCTAAGTATATTTACCATGACTTAATAGAATTTTATATACTTTTCCAATACCAAGTGCACCATCTCATCATAAGTACCATGAATCAAACTTACTTTCATATGCATTACGAGCCCTTCATGAAGGTGATATTTCCGTCATACCTTAGGGCTTACCTTGCCATCCAATATTTGTAGCTGAAATATAACATCGAAAAAATACACCATGCATACCTTGTAATATTCATATACATGTGCATCATCTTATTTGACATTGGAAATTCTAGCTCTTCTATTCCTACACCTCAAATGATCCTCAAGGAGGATGTTCTTATCGCATCTCATCAAGAGGTTAGAAGTATCAAAATACTAAAATATACATGTAGGAATCATAATCAATGATCAAATCAATAAATCTAAACAAAATTAAATACATAAATAAGTAACATAAATTGAAAAATTACTTATCTTCAATGAGAGGTTGTCATCTCCCTCTTGAACTAGGCTTCAAGAGTCAGGATTGTACATGGACCATATAACATTGTTTCCTTCAATATATTCATCAACTTCATCAATAACCAAAGCCTAATTGAGACTATCCTGTCTAGGGCTACATCAAATTTGTCATAAGTGCTTGAGGATCTTCACATTGATCATGCTAGGTGTTATACAGGATTTACGATTGTGGAAAAAGGTATCTCCACTAGGTTTGGTGGTCAACCTAGAACAACAGAGAGATAAGGAACCAAATGCTTTTCCTTAAAGTAAATAGATGATGGAGTGAGGCCTACCTGGAATCTGTCGTATGCTTTGCTCCTTTTTTATCTTGGAAGCTCCAATTCTAGCTCTGCTTTCCAAAATTAGAACATGCATAGTCAGATAACACAGACCAAGAAACTATGAGATCTATGCAATATCATATAAATACTCTATTCAATAGAATAACATGGTATTGAAATAAGTGAAATAATAACATCACATATAGGAAAACATAAAATTATTTTCATTAATATAAATGGAAGGAGATTACAACCATAAATGGAAGTTAATATTGTAGAAGAGTTCCTCCAAGTTGCTGAATCTTCCTTTCCTTGTCACAATATGCACCTCAAGTCACCCTATGCATGAGATGATAACTACTTACTGCAGCAGCATAAGGTCAGAATCACTTTCCAAATCCAACCATTCATTCACCAACCTTTGCATAGGCAAGAGGGTAAATATATAGGAGAGAGGGGAAAGTTGGGAGTTCTTATCCAATTACCATTCTAAGGTTTTAGATCCACCTTTGATGGAGAATTAGCATCAAAGGATAAGTGGTTAAAACTCCAAAGTAGGGTAGGATAGGATCCGAATGTTTATCCAAGGTAAATAGTTCAAACAAACTTTGGAAGCTTCTAGAAGAGGAAGCTTCGGCAACCTTTTGTATTTTTCCCGAATTTCTGGAATCAACGCACCCCCATAGTTATGTAGGGTGCACTGCATAGCACCCTGAGAGAAGGAGAGTCTGCCTTGCAATGAATTTTCTCAGTTATGTAGGGTGCATTGGTCCTAAAACTCGTTCAGATGATGCAATTTCAGGAAAAAACTATTTAGAATGAAATAGGCATGCTTAGGGCTTTGTTCAAGATGATGACAAGGGGGAATATGATGTTGATTGATCCCATTAGGAGGCTCATTGATCATATGTGACAAAAAATTTTATAATATGATTCCCGCTAAATCAAAAAGTCTGAGATGATGACTGATGACTGAAGTTATTTACCTTGTGACAAGTAGGGATCAAGGACAACCGACGAGCTTCATCTATTACAATACATTAATCATGACATCTTGTTTTTGAGGGAGACATACCCATACTCAGCTCATATGCTAACATAACATGTACAATGATCAAAATACGCATGCATAGATGCAACTGGTGGACCCATGACTGGATGATGTCTATATGATCGCCACCATCGTACATTGTAATATTTTAATAACTCTTGAAATCACAGCCCAAATGGACAAAACTAGATCCAGGGTCTTCTATCTCATTCACATGACCAACTAATATATGATTCTAACCATGTGAATCAAGGAGTTGGAGTCAAACATGGTAGACACCATCTAATTCTTGACCAATGATGTAAGTTGTTAACTGATGCAAGAGAAACCACCGATGATGTTCATGGCACTATGGTACAATCGGTATGGTGATTAAATGAGATGATGTCAAACACCACACAATATCTTTCAATCAAAGGCCATTGATGTAAACATGTCACCGAGAGCGAGGAAACTTTATGTTGATGTATGCAAGAACCAAGGTACCAAAGGGGTGTTTCTAAGTCAAATTCTTGGATGATGTGTTGATATTGTATCCCCCATCAACGATACGAAACGGGTATCATGATTCAGATAGAATATTGATAATGATGTTGATATGGAATTAGATCAGGAAAGGCAGACATGAAATGAATGATTAAGAGTATTGTAGCGAAGATCAACTAAAGGACTTCTCTTAACCACATAACGACACTTAATAGAGTTGGAAGCATTGACCTAAAACCGAAATGGAGGCTCTGAAAATAGTTTGATAACCAAGAGACAAGAAGATTACCCAAACCAATGGCCATGAAGATGAAGTGGAAAAGTGTCGTGTTCAAGAGAGACTCAATGCCATTTAACAAAGATGGAATCACATGTTTTCCCAATTTCCCCAACCATATTAGTCAATACCTATTTATTTTTTAACAAGATTGAGGAGGATAACATATGCCTTATATGTAATTTCATCTTTCGGATGAATCCCTCTGAGTATTTTTAACTAACCCTAAGAAGGAGTGGTTTGACCTTATCATATTCAAAAATTGCATCATTGTTTGATGTTTTAATGAGTCCAGTGAAGGTAAAACTCGACATCTTTTTCATGTTTAGAGATTTTGAAAAAGAGGTGGAAACAAAAACTCCAAACGTTCGTTTTCATAAATAGTCTCCTAAGTTCGAAAAGAAAGAAAAAAATACTCAAGAGAACCTCTTATCCATGTTCAACTAAGGTATTCCTATTTTCGTACCTAGTCTATCTCAGTCCAGAAAAGTGTTAAACTTATATTGAGTAGAAATATTTTCATTTATTTTTATGAGTTCAAAAAATCAAGTGCTCAATAATATTTTCATATTTTGGGAGTCTAAAAAGAGTTGAAATATGACTCCTCTTGGATGAACGAGTGGTATAAATGGATAAGAACTGGTTCTAATCATGATGTAACTGCTCAAAACACACAAAGGTCAATAGGTTGGCTAATAATACCACTCATCGCAGATGTTCCCCAGGCAAGGGTGTTATACGGATAAATCCCTCTTGCCGACAAGAACGATCTCCCTAGTATCCTAAGGATATCTAGAAACAAACAACCAAATGCAAACCATTTTCTCTAGATCATTTGTGATTCAGAATTATTAATTAACAAAGTATGAGGACATGCCCGTACCTGAAGTCCAACGCTTGTTGTAATCTTTATATCCAGTTGTTCCAAAAGAGGTCACTTCAGCATGTGAAACCTGCAATCAAAGACAGAAAGAATGATTAAAAGCACCTGCAAGATATAATAATTCAGAAAACACTAACCTATCTCAGTGATCAAGGAATCCAAGAATTGAATTACTCAAATAGATACATGAAAAATTTAATGAAAAATAGAATCCATTTGTATTAACTTGTATAATAAGAAGTAACCTTACAACCTTGTCGCCTTGATGTTATACAGGTTCTTTCGGGGTCTTGAACAACCGTTTTCCCTCGGTTTGACAAGCCTTCTCCTCTCTGAACTAGCATGAAACTATGGATATGATTATGTGATCGTTCTCATACCAATGATGCCAAGTATAAAGAGTATAATTTCTTCAGCAATTCTCTTCTGCAAGCTACCCTTGAGACTGAAACATGAGCTCAATTTATAGGAAAAGGGAGGTAGTTTCAGTTCCATAAAGAGGGGGATAAATTCCTCTCATGAAGGGATTTGAGCTCCAAATACCAAGGGATAAACTCCATTAATGAAGGGATAGAGGTTCATGAATGAAGGGATGAAGCTCAACCTGATTACGCTTCTAAAAGCCACCAGCTGGGAGAATATTCGAATAGATGGGCTTCTAAAACTTACTTTTTCTTTTATTTTACCTTTTACGAGGCTCCGCAGTTTTAATAAGCAGAATGTGCGAGATGTGCCACAGGTTATAGAGTGAGAAACCGCGGTACCGTAGGTAAGGACTAGGAAAAGTGCGGAGTTAGGATTTTTAGGGTTTTAGTGAGCTTTTCTCCAATTCCAAGACTTAGTTTAGGAACTTTGGGGTTTTGGACCTCTAAGGGAGCATAATATAGGTAATTATGAACCCATATAGACAGCTAAATGTCATGTGACAAATTTTAGTGTAACAGATTGCCCCCTAAAGTGCGAAGTCTGAAGTAGTTCTGAAGAGTGAAGTGCTTTATCTTTCCGAGGATTGGGTTGTGGACATACCGGTCGAAACCTGTAAAAACATTCAATGCAAACATATATATTTATATCATCACTGAGGTAGGAATTCCCATACTCAGATCAAAACTAACTACATGTTCTGATACAGAAATGATCTTAGAATTACATCAATAGTAGACACAGCATGGACGCAACCATCTGTCGTAAGTAGTCTACTGTATTATGAATAATAAAACTCCCCGCAGCCTGGATGGTGGAAACTAGATCCAGGGTCTTGATTTCCACTTCCCGAACTAGTACGATTCTATCCATGTGATTGATTAGGTTGAAGTTGAAGATGGTAGAAACCACTTGATTACCAGTTAATAATGTGAACTGTTAACAAGTGTGAGATAAACCACCAAGGATGACAATGGATCTCAAAGTACTCAGTACAATCCATGAAGTGTGAATAATTGATTTGTAGTCAAACACTTCACAGAATCATTCGATCAAAGGTCAATGATGAAACCTGTCATCGAAGGCGAGAAACCTGCCATTAGGGCATGCAGATCCCAAGGTACTGAAAGGATTCTAGATCAACTTTCTAGATGATGAGTTGTCGTCGATAAAAAGTGCCCCGTCGTAGGAAATCCCACGACACGAAACCATTACATCAAGTTTTGAATAAATATTTTCAAGGACTGACTCAGGGATGGTCAAGGCGAATGGAGACAAATGTTTGCAATAAATGGTTTATTTGAATTGTTCTCTTGAACACATAACGACACTACAGATGGTTTGGTGACAATTGACCTAAAGTTGATACCCAGAAACCGACTGAAGACTTTCAATGTGGCTTGATTAACTTTTAGACAAAGGATTTTCCCAACCCGGGTATAAGTGTAACAAAATGTCATGTTAAAGATTGGTATACTTCTTTTTGAAACAAAGTGTGACAAGTGGATTCATTTTTTCTCTTTTCCCCCACCATTTTTGGCAAGTACCTCTTTATTTTTGACAAGCTTGAGGAGGATAACATTTGCTTGTTGTGTAAGCTCATCCTTCAGATGAGTCCAACTTAGTATTAAAATCGAACCCTAAGAAGGATTTTTTTGTTCCTGTTTGTAATTGACATGTCCTTTACTATTAAGTTTTAATGAGTCCAATATAGGAGAAATTCGGTGTTTTTCAATTTTAGGGAGTCAGAAGAAAAACTTAAGAAAACTTCGTGGGTGTACTTTTTCGTAAATTTAGTCTCTCAAGCCCGAAAAAGGATAAAATAATGCAGGAGAGAACTCTACTGACCATGATTAGTCATTGTATACATTTTTCGTAAATAGTCCATTTCAGTCTGGAAAAGGTGTAAACTTATACTGAAGGGACGATTGTTCATTTCCTTTAATGAGTTCGAATAGTCAAGTACTCGGAAATATTTTCATGTTTAGAGAGTCTGAAAAGGGCTTAAAAGAGAACTCTAGGGTTTCGCTTTTTTGTAATTTTCAAGAGTCTGAAAAGTGATAAAAGTATACTCTTCATCAAAATAATTCTTTTCACCACAGAAATCTGTATTCTGCACAAAAACTCAAAAGATTAAACATACATGTTTCCAATAAGTAAAAACATTTGAAAATTACATTTTAAAGTGGAAAATAAATAAAATAATATTTTGTTCATTCAAAAAATCTTATAAAAAGTAGTTCAACAAAGTCATTTTTACCTTTTGTATTCAGAGTTGAAAATTGAGAGCCTTTGGCAGAAAAAGTTTCGGAGGTGATAATGGGAGAACCGACCGCTCAAATCGAAAGTCGTTGAATCCAGGTAATCTACAACACTCTTCTCTTCATTTTAATCCATTTAAATTCTCTTTTTTGGCTTTGAAATCATTTTTTGAGGGGAAAATAGGTTCAAAATTCCACTCTCAGGGGTTTGTGGGTCATCCATGTGTAACCTGCGGACCCCGATAATTTTCCTAAAGGAAAATTATCGGGCTACCGCGGTTTTCCTGAAGAGCGCGTGCGAAGGTCCGCGCTTTCTCTGCACAAAAATTACGGAGGCACCGTAATAAAAGGAAAAATGTTAACTTCTCTCAAAAATAGTTAAAAATTCCCACTCTAAAAGTTTATAATCTTAAAATGTGTCCATTTGCAGACTATTCCACAATGTTGGAGTGGAGAGAACGCGAGCACGAAGATGTAGATGAGGCGGCCATGAATAATCTGGCCACAATGCGCGTGTTGAGGGATTGTGGATTGTATAAATTTTGGGCAATTCAGGGCATGAGGGCACAAGTGGAACTAATGACATGGTTGGTGAACAAATGGGATGTCCAAGAACAATGTTTTATCATTGGCGATCACAAGCTAGAACTTGAGCTTGAAGATATTTACTTTCTCACTGGTTTATCCAAAAGAGGGGAACACATCTCTTTGTTTGGAGCTAGGCAAGGTGGCATGCCTATTGCTAGCTATAAACAAGAGTTCTGCAGTGAATAAGCTGATCCCAAAGATAACCATATAGATATAAAGACTATCTTACGTCTTGATCTTAAATTCATTGCGTTCATCGTAACCAGGCTGTGTGGGAGTGCAGCTCCACATGTGGCTACCAAGTCTCAGATGCAAACAGTAGTCGAATGTTATAGAGGTACCATTTTCAATTTGTGTGAAGGGGTATTGGCCAATATGAAAGGCCAATTGACCAGAGCAAAAAACTCAAAGTTGAAAAACTTTGGGTATGGTGCCATCTTGGTTTCTTTTTCTTTGGAGAGGATTCCATTCCTCGCCCCTCATCTTATCCCTGTTGATCCTGGTGAAGTTAGAGAACCTCGTATGGTATGTTGGGTTGAACTGATGGCCCGCCATGGTGGCGACAGTTGCATGGTAGTTTGATTCACTCCGACATATTTTCATTGGTTTTAGAACCAAATATTCACTATTGAAGATTTCCCATATGCGGGCATAGATTTCCGAGGTGATCCCAAGATGTCCTTACCTCCAGAGGAACAATAGGATGAATCAGGTAAATGAATCATTTTGATTTTTTTTAACTCTAATTTTTATTTTGTTTTTTGATCGTCCAATACTGATGGGAAAATTTTAAATGCAGATGTTGGTCCTGTTAGTGTCAGTATTTTTAGCCTTCCTCCAGTGATCAAACATGCTCTTACAAAGTGATTTTAAGGTGTCAAGGTCAAATTTTTTCATTTCTGTAAGTCTTCAAGTAAAATTTGGTCACTAGGTATTAGGTCTAGGGTTTGTTTTCACTCCTTTCAAATTTGTCCAAATTTCGGTCCATGTCACCATTCAGCTAAGTGTACCATCATTAATAGGGTTTTCATCATCATTTCAAGTTCCACTGGGTCATTTTACACCTTGTTCATGCTTCAGTTGTGCCTAGGTAAGGTTCATTTCCCTCTCCTAGCGTTTTGAAGGTAATTTCTCTTGGATGGTCAAATCATCAGCAAAACTTGTATCCTGATGTTCATACACATTCCCCTATCCTTAATGTACCTTATTAAACATTTCCCATCACTGAGATCCCCCAAATTCCTCATTTTCGCACAAACCCTAGTTTCTTGCTACAACTTGGCAATTTTCTAGGCTAGGCTTGTGTTTTGCCCTTTTGGACCCCTTCCCCTCACTCAATGTTTGAAATTCCACTTTCCCCTGCTTCCTAACATCCCTCCCTACTTCCCAAAAATTTCTCAATAATTTATAAGCCCCTTATCCCCTTCATTTCGCTTCATTTCGACAAATCCCTTGTTCCACACATCGGGATAGGTTTTACTCCAATGATGTTTCTAAGCACGAAAAGATGAATTTGGAAAAACTGAGAGAGGTTTTTGTCCAAAATAGGCCAAGGAAGAAAAAACTCCTTCAATTTTTACACAGGTGTCAGGGTTTTATAGAAATGTGAAAAATATAGTTGCCTCAGGAGAATTGATGCACCTCTAAAGTGACCTTGGGAAAATCAAGCTTTCTCCTAGCTTGGTTGGCCAAATGACTTTCTTGATGAGTAAAATGATAATTAGACACAAAGAGATTTAAAATTAGTTATCATGAGCACAATTTGGAGTTGAGAAAGACCTTAAAAAGTTGACTGCAACAGCACTCTACCTTGAGGCAGCCACATTTTTCACATTTTGACCAGTCTTGGGAGATTTGATTTTTGGCAGGGAAAATGAACTCCAAATTGAAAAATTCCAGTTGGGTTGGAAATTAGACTCAATAATATTTCCAACGAGCTATCCTATGCCCAATTTGGACACCAGGAAGGTCTCCAAAATTCTCATGCAAAAAGGCGCGGCGCATTGGGTTTGTGGTGCGGCGCATTGGGTTTGTGGCGCGGTGCATAGAGCTGGAGGCCATTTTCACCACAAATTCATCTAGATTCTCAATTTACTTGGTTTCCTCCGGTCCAAATTAATTCAAACAACTCTTCAAATTCCAATGAAAGTGTGTCTTAAGATGTTTATGATGATTTAGTAAAAAATTTCAAACCCTACTTTCGTGCAATTTTTGCTCAAGACATGATTGCTTAGGGTTTGTAAATTGGTTTTTTGTGGCCATCACTCTCTCGCATTTTTATTCCCTCACTTATTTTATAGTTTTATTAAACCATTTTACTATCCCCCATATCCCTAAATTCATTCACCTCTACCCCCAATTCCCATTTTCCCAAATCCTAACTACAAAATCCCCAAACCCTACTCACATCCCTAAAACTCTTACTCCCATCCCTAAACTCTGTTCACACATACATTTTTACACTCTCTTCCATAAACTCTACCCATTTCATTCCTCCATCATATTTTCACACTGTTATCCACAAAACCATCCATGTACAACCACATTTTTCAAAACCAAAGGAAAACAATGGAAAGAGACAGTGATCATGGGTATGAGCAAGAGATTGAACATGACCGGGAATCTTGGCTTGAAAGGAAAAAATTGCACTTGGGAAAGGATGCTATAGAAGGCCAACAAGGAAAAGAACATGTTGAGGCACATGGCCAATCATTATTGGGCGAGAAATCATGTTTGCAAAGCAAGGATCAAGATCTTGAAGGCCAAATTGAAGAAGGCCTCAAAGCATCAGAAAAGGCATGATAGAATTCAGATTTTGGCCGAGGCTTCCTTGGCCCAGCATAGCACATAATGGAGGAAACTCAGCCCAAATTTCAAAAAATTTGGGACATTTTTTGCATTTTTGTAATTTTTGAGCTAAAAAACAGACTTTTCTGCTCTATGCGCCACGCCACCTGGCGTGCGCGCTTTTGATAGGGGACTCTTTTTGATGAAAACTCAGAATTTTTGGATTTTTCATGGAAAAATATGCATGCTTACCTATGGAAAATCAATTTTGACAGGTTTTGGGCTTCCAGAAGGGTCAAAAACACCCAAAAAATGACCTTTCTGCCCCTTTTTTGACACACAGGAAGCAGTGTTGGGAGAACTCAATTTTGGAGGGGAAAATGGAGGCCAAATTCAAAAATTCCACTTGTGATGGAAAGAAGACAGGCAGACCTTTCCAACAAGCCCACTTGGAGAAAAATTGGACACAGGGAAGGCCTCTAAAATCAGCTGCAAACAGGCGCGACACATAGGGAAATCAAGTGCGGCGCATTGGAGGATTTTACTCATTTTTGGTCAAAAACTCTGTTTTTCGCCTAGTTTTTTTTACAGTTTAAATTTTTCCTTCTATTTTTCAAACTCATGATGTAATTAAATATAACATGATGGATTTTAATCTAATTTTTCTAAATTTTCACTCATAGAGGTAGATTCATCCATCAAAAGGTAATTTGCAACTGAATGAATCAGTTTCCTAGTTTTTAGAGGCAAGTTGTTCCACTGCCTACTTTCTAGTTCTCAGTTTAGATTTTGTTGGAACAACTCCTAAACTTATGAGCTCAACCCCTAGAGGCTGGGATGAGTTATTTTTTGTCTATATCTTGTGGTTTTTCAGTCATTAGCATGGTTGGACTTTTGGGAATGCTTTGAGCATCATTGTACATTCATCTCTGCAGTTTGGCAAAGGAATAGACCAGGGTTTGCAGCACTCTTTGGGATTCATGTGGCATTATGCTTTGATAGTGTGTTTCTCTCTGTAAATTTAAGTCTACTGGTGTTTTATGTATACCATTTTCTCTCTTATTTCTTCTTAACTTAAACAAACAAGGATAAAGGTAGAATTCATTAAAATTTGCAGTGCTCTACCTAGGGTTTTTTTAATTTTCTATGTTTTCAGCTGTTTGGAGAGGATCCTTAAAGGTTTCTTACCCTCTTCAATTCTTCACCTTTCGCAACTCTCCATTTCCTTCAAATTGAAAGTGTCAAATCAATTGCCTACCTTGCCCCATTCAGATCTCTGCAAAACTGAGCCATTCCCCAGACCCAAAATCTGCCTTTCCCTTTGAGCCAAAAAAACATCCTTAAATTCAATTAAACTCTTTTTCACACATACCTAGCCTAAAATCAGTCTTCACATCAAGTCATCTCAAGCCTCATTGATCATTTTTTGCTGAGATTGACAAGGAGAGAGCCCTCTCCCGATCTGGTAGGGCTAGCTACCAGGTTAAGCGTGATTTGATGTTACCCTAGATTCTACCTTTCTCAGCCTGAGGTAGATTTAGGCCATAACAGGTCCATGAAGGCCAGCTACACTCCGTTGTTTCGAAAGGAAGCAAACAAAACCTGTTGCACAACCACAAAATCAGGCAGCAGAAATACTTACTAATTTGGAGCACAACCTAGAGAGGTTGACTATAGAAATCCTAGAGACATCGACAGATGATATTCCTCTTCGTCTCCAGAGACACGTTACTAGTGTTCCTGGCTAGTTTAGGAGATTCTTGCACAAGGTGGCGCGGGCGATAGTTTACTACCATGATCATCACCACGGATAGTGGATGATCATCGAGGACTAATGTATTCTGTTTTAAACCTATGATCGCAAACGATGTAATATTTTTTGAAAAAAAAAAACTCCTATTTATGATATTACTACTTTCTCTGACTACATTGTTCAACATGTATCAAATGTTGTTTTGGTTTACTGTTTTAGCGTTGCAAATGTCTATTTAGAGCACGATTAGCTAATTCATCAGCCAATGTGTTTAAATTTCTTGGAATGTGTTGATATTCGATGTAATCAAATTTCCTTTCCAAGAGACGAACCTTCAAAAATAATCTCAATAACACTGGATTTTTAATTATGTATACTTTGTTTAAATGTAATACAATGAGTTCTCAAATCTAGCCTAATGATCAAACACCTAATGCCAAATGAGATGGCATCAGATAATAACTCAATCACTGCGCTATATTCTATAACATTATTCATTGTTTGACCAAGGCTTACCCCATGCATAGAAACTAACTCATCAGTGGGTGAATAAATAACCCAGACTATGGAAGAAATATTATGTGTACTACAATAGGCACCATTAGCAAAACCATTGTATGTTTGAAGGGATGTCGACATCTGCAATATCAAGAGTAATCAAGATAAACAGTGATAGTAGTAAAAGAAAACTTAAACTAGACACACTCATCTAATCTAAGGCATCTAAATAGAAAATAACTAATGTACAAATGAGATCTTCACACAAGAATCAAGCATAATATCTCTTTAGATAAAGTCCATTTCTGGGTTTATCTAAAGAGACCCTATCATAATCAGTCAATTCATAAGCCCCTTTTGCAAGCACTCGCTTGACAATATAAGTACCATGCCACATTGGTTGGAATTTCCCAGCTCCTAGCTTATCGTTAGCTTGATCATATACCAAGCCTTAGGTCACCTTCTAAAAAAAATGAGGTGTAACACTTCGATCATACTGAGCTTTAACGTGTTTTTTATGAGCTTCGACTGCTAATGCAGTGGTGCGTCGAGTCTCATATAATTGTGCTAAGTAAAAAAAGTGGTTTTCCTCTTTAGAGGTAGCTGGTAGTAACTCTATGGCTAATTGGAGTGACGGTATTTCGCATTCAATAGGTAACCATAAACCAGTTGAAAAGGAGTGAACCCTACAGAAGTTTTTGCTGAGGTTCGATATGCCCATAATGCTGAAAAAAGCATGGTATGCCAATTTGATTTATGAATTCCGATAATCCATTTAAACATGGTGGTTAAAACTTTATTAACGGCTTCAATCTGACCATTAGCCTGTGAGTAATATGGAGTAGAGTTATCATGGCGCAGGCCAAGTTGATCGGAAATTTTGGTCATCATTATATTTCGAAAATGACTCCCATGGTCAGTAATAATAGCCTGGGGTACACCAAAATGAGCAATCACATGACTGAAAACGAACGTAGCTGCAGTTTTTCCATTTGCCGCAAATGTAGGCATCGCCTCGGCCCATTTGGTAAAATAATCTATAGAAAGAATAATATACCCATGCCCCCCGGCCGAGTGAGGGTTACATGTAATGAAATCAATGCCCCATTTCACAAAAGGACCGACAACAATTATGGGGTGAAGAGGAGCTAGTGGTGCACGCATTTTTCTATCAAATATTTGACAGTTGTGGAATTTTCTGACCGTGAGAATGCAATCTTTGAATATTGATGGCCAAATATAACCAGCGCGCAATATCTTTTAGGTTGTGGCATACCCAGACATATGACCACCACACGCTCCAAAGTGGCAGTCATTCAAAACTCTTTCAGCCTCTTCATGAGTTAGACATCGTCGAAATACAGAATCCGCACCACTACGATAAAGCACGTCTCCAACAATATTGTATTACTGATATTGGTAATGGATCTTTCGTCAATTTGAACGTGAGAGTTCAGGCCGAAAAGTTTGGGTTTGGAGATAAATGATGATATCTCCATACCATGGATCTAACGTACTAATAAGAAACATAGATTCATCAGCAATTGGATGCTCTACCACAGTTTCCATATCTGTATTTGGGAAGTCACACATACGTTTCGTGAACACGAGTGATTTCTTTGATTTAGACTTCTCGAATTCCAAATCAAACTCATGTAGGATAGCAATCCATTTAGAGTATTTTCCCCCGAGTAATTTTTTAGTCAGAATGTACATCATCGAGTTACAATTAGAGATCACAGTTGTTTTTTGTAACAGTATGTAATGACGAAATCTCTGGACAGGTTGAACTGCTGCCAAGGCCAATTTCTCCACATGTGAATATTTAATCTCGGTTGGATTGAGATTCTGACTTAGATATTAAATCACATGCTCATTGTGAAATTCATCCTCTTGAACTAATACCATCCCAATGGTGGAATCAGAGGCTGCTAGGTATAAAAAGTAATCATGGCTGTAATGGGGTGGATGCAATAAAGGTGCATGGGTTAACACGTGCTTCAAAGCATCAAAATATTGATCAGCAATCTCATCCCAAATAAAAGGAACATGTTGTTTCAACAACCTGGTAAAACATTTTGTTAACTCAGCATAGTTCTGCATAAATCTACGCAGAAATTTTAATTTCCCTTGCAAACTTTGGAGTTGGCAAAGTGTGGAAGGAGGAGGTAAATTATTGATGGCCTCAACCTTCGAGGGATCAACACGAATGCCAGATTTGGAAATAAAAAATCCTAGTAATCGTCCAGATTGCACACAAAAAACACACTTATGTGGATTCAAATGAATCCTGTAATGCCTACATCTCATAAAAATTGCCCGTAAATGAGTAGGATGATCTTCCCTTTGCAACGAGTGAGTAGGTAGATCATCCAGATAAGGTTGCACAATGTGTTTAATATCATGAAAAGCGTAAGACATGGCCCTTTGAAAATTTGCTCCAGCATTCTTTAATTCGAAAGGTAGTTTGCAATAAACAAAATTTCCCCAAGGACAAATGAAGGTTGTTTTTGGTTGATCAGCAGCGAGTATGTTTATTTGATTGTATCCGGAAAATCAATCCATAAATGAAAACATTTCAGTTCCAGCATAATCATCTATTATTTGATCGATATAGGGGGTAGGATAATTTTCCTTAGGACAGGATTTGTTAATATCCCTATAATCGACACATACTCTTATAGTTCCTTGTTTTTTGGAAACAGGAACGATATTAGATACCCAATATGTTAAAGGAATTGGATAAATAAAACCTGCTCGCAGTAATTTCTCAACTTCAGCTTTAATAGCAGCAGCTTTTCGTGGATGTATCGGACGTAATCTTTTCCTGATATGTTTAGCATCCGGGTATGTTTTTTTTTCATGAACGACAATCTTGGGATCAATTCCTAGAATTTCTTCATAGGACCAGGCAAATATGTCGTGGAATTATTGAAATAGGGCTTTATATGTAGTAATTTCATCTAACGTACAAGAAGCACCTATATGAATGTTTTCAACAACTCCTAGTTTAACTGATATGTCAATGGGAACCGTTGCAGAAATATTTCCCAAATTAAGTTCAGAATCCGAATTTGTAATCGATATTGGACTCTGTGGTTCTTTGACATAGTCAATTGTAAAAATAGATGAAAAATTATTTTCAAATATATCAAGCTCGGGTAAAAATTATGACCTATGATGGAGATCATCCATGGTAATTCATCTATGGACAAGAATTCCTTAATACTTTCATCAATAGAAAACACTTGTTGAAAAGGATCAGAAAATAATGTTATAGCTGAGCTTGATGGTGAAAACTATTCTTCATTGATCACATCCATTGGATCAGAATCAATTGATGGTGTATTAGAAAATGACTGTACTGCTTGATATGCTATCTCAAAAGGACTCAAAGGCATTGCGCCATTGAAAGAATCCAATTCTGACTCTAGAGGTACTATCCAAGGGTCATAAAATGGAATAGTACTTGATGTAATCATATTGATATTAGCAATAGTACATGGTACGTTAGGTGTAGGCATAGAAAAATTTCCCATTAAAACGGAATCTTTCATTAAACCTACTCCAACATCTTCATAAGGGATAGTCGATTTTCCAACATGTTGAATACTATCTGTAGAAGCTAGGTCAGACGAATAATATGAAATCTGATCGATTTTTACAATATTTACTTGATGAGGAAACATGATTAATAGAAAGACGGATGACACCACATCATTCATAGCATAAGACCAACTTCGACCCAGAAGAAGGTTGTAATCTAGATGGGCATCAACAACTTCCACATCAAAATTAATAGTTTTACCTTCGACCTCTATAGGTAGATCCTGCAAAATTCCATATGGATGGAATCCTCTTCCATCAAAAGCTTTAAGTAATGTTTGAGATTGGATAAGTGTCGTAGAACCAAGTGATTTCCAACATTTTAATGACATAATACACGTATATGCTCCTTCATCAATTGCAGTACGAAAGCAACGTCTATTTTTTACTAGTACTCGAATCTGAAAAGCCATTTGATGAGGGAGCCGTGGTGTAAAATTTTCTAAATCGAAGACCATAAGGTTTGAATCTTGAATATCTATAGCTCCAATAGCTGATAAGAGTAATTTCCTTTGTGCTATACATGATTGCAACACTTCTAAGGCCGACATTGCTGAAGGAGAAATTGCTAAATCTTCAAAAATGTTGTAATTCTGAGCAGCTCTCGCATGCGGATTGAAAGCTGATTTCCGAAGTACACCTTTAGCAGGCGGTTTAATTACTAAATCAAGATTAGTTTTCTCGATATGAAGTCAATCAGAAACCGAAGGAGATGTAGCTGGTGCTGAATTAGAATTTTCTACTTCTTTACCAGTAACAGGATTTTTACTTCCATAGTCTTGCGTTCAGGTCGCAACCATTACTTGAGACATCAAAAAAATATCTAATAATGTATTAGAAGAAGATCCAATCATTTTTATATCTTGAATAGGAAAAGGATCCTTCAAGACAGTGGGTGTGGGCGAACCTTTGACGAATTTAGATACCTCAGACCTATGCGGGCATTCTTTGGTGAAATGATCCTCGTCATAGATAAGATAAGGATAATGAGGTTTTTGTTTATCATTAGATGGTTCATTTTTTTTATTTTTTTCTTTGGGAGATGAAGTTTGTTTACTTTTATTCTTACCTTTATTCTTATTGCCAGATTTTGACTTAGCTGTAGATGAATATACAATGTGAATGTCAGCAGAAGTTTCAAGGGAAGAATCTCCTTTTCATGAATCGGGTAAAGTTATTATAGGAGAAGTAATATTTGAAGATTTATTCTTAGTCTTATTAGTACTAACTGAACCAATTACACCATCAGCGGCATGAGACCCTGAGGTATTTGATGTTATTTGACCAAGACACGATAAATCAGGAATTTTCTCTTACAAAGTACCTGACTGTGTATATACAAGGTTAAGGTACTGAGCTTGAGCAATGACTTGTTCTTCTATAACAACTCCTCCTTTAGCCACATCTTCAGTGATTTTTAGTAGTAATGATTTTATAAACCATTCTGCCAAGATCTGATCCGGAATAAAAACTTTCACCAAACGTCTTCTATGTCTCCATTCATGTATGTGATTTGATATGTACGTAGACGTAGATTGTTTTAATGAAGTTAATAATTTTGTGCCATTTTCGTATCTGACTGGCAACTGAAAATGGGATAAGAAGGCGGTTGCTAAGGCATTGAAATTGTTAAATGAGCCACGTGGTAGTTCAATATACCATTTGGTTGCTAATCCTGTCAGTGTTCTCTGAAAAAGTCGTAATCGAATCGAATCATCAATCAAAGAGTTGGATGCACACCAGAGGTGGTAAGTCATGACATGGTTAGAAGGGTCATCTCCTGATTTACCTTCAAACTTCGGGATATCACTGGGAAAATTATTTGGCATTGGTGGCCAATACAGAAGATAATATATCGGGTCATTTGTAAGGCGCGATAAATTAGGTAAATCCAAAGTTGCTATGAATGGCAACTAACAGTTAGGGTCTTGTTTATTAAATTGATAATCTTGTGGAACTTTACCATTTCCAAGAGGAGGATATCCAGGATATCCTGGAATAGCCTATGCATTTGGAATCGGAATGCCCCCTGGATATTCAGGATTAACCGGACCATACTGGGGTTGAGTAGGTATCTGATACGTGTACCCAAGGTACGGTTGATGCTGGTATACTGGATTTTGTGCTACGGGTCCATATTGATACTGCCCTTGGTACGGTTGATAAAAAAACTAAGGTTGGCTTGTTATAACTGTACTTTTACCAGGTTGACCTGCAGGCATCTAAACAGTAGTTTGGACTGTAGGTCCAGGTTTTGGAACAGAAACTTGAGGGATTGGTACTGATACTTGAGGAGCTGTAGAAACTCCAGGAATAGGTGTGGTAGCTTGAACAGAAGTTGGTGCAGAATTTTGTGGTGGAGTTCTAGGCGTACTCGGACCAGGTTGTTAAACTATACCTGATGCAGGTACCTGAACAATAGGTTGAACAGGTTGGACAGGTTGCTGGATTTGAGTATAACCAATCAGCTGCCTAGGTTGATAATAAGGTACCTGCATATTAGGTTGCAAATTCTGTTGAACTTGGGATGGATCCCACACTGTATTAACTCCGGGATATGAAGGTCCCATTGAAGGTTGTGGATAGGAAGGACCATAACCAGGTTGATAATTTGGAACATATGTTTGATTTAACTGGATAATTCCCACCTCCTTGAAACAATTGTTGTTCCGGATAGAACTGATGCCCTAAAGGAGGCTGTGGACCCTGAGTTGGGTACTGACCTTGAGGTTGATATTGACCCTAAGGTATGTACTGACCTTGAGGTATGTACTGTCCTTGTGGTTGATATTGTACTTGAGGAATGTATTGTCCTTGAGGTTTCCCCCCAGGTGGTAAATCACTAACTTGAGGTTGCCCCCCAGGTGGTAAATTACTACTTTGAGGGTCAGGGTTTGGAATGTTTCAAAACACCATATAAATTTGTTCCGCGTTTACAGTTTCGGTATTTGATTCATTTGGACCAAATGATGGTATACGTTTTCGAGAGAAGGAGCTACTCCTGAGAAAGTACTAGAAAGCGACTGGTATCCCACAGGGACAGATGGACCACCATATAAATATGTTTTTGGAGATGCAGAAAACATTGATGACTCACCAGACATGTTTAACAGAGGTCTGTAACCTCTTGGTATAGCGTAGAAATGAATTTAGGGTGGCGAATATTTTAGACCAGTTCTGTGTAGAAAGTCTGTCAACTGAGAATACCAAGGATCTTGTTTGAAAGGGCTGTAATAAATCGATTCACTTGGCCTAAGATCTAGAGCTTCCTGAGTTGAAGGACGAACAACTTCCTCTTCAGTGTCAGTAACTTCTTCAGTACTAATGAGACCAGGAGGAAGGTTTTATGTGATATGATACTTCACTCTGGGTGAATCAGGATGACGAGGGGTTGGATCAAGGAACGGAGAAGTAATCTCAGATATAACCGTTACGTGCTCTGGTTCAGAAACTTCAGGTTCCAAATATGATAATTCACTAGTTGTAGAAACAAGCTCAACTAGTTCGAAAATTGAAAATCTACGTGGAGTACTCTCTTTTGTACGAGGTCGATCTACTTCATATTCAGGATGAACAATTATTGATGTTTCTTCGTGCTCATTTGATCAAGTCCCTGATGTTTGTCCTTTTTCAGATTTAAGTCTTTCTAACTGCCTTGGTGTGTATTCAGGG
Source organism: Pinus albicaulis (assembly GCA_034641835.2). Classification (NCBI taxonomy): domain Eukaryota; kingdom Viridiplantae; phylum Streptophyta; class Pinopsida; order Pinales; family Pinaceae; genus Pinus; species Pinus albicaulis. Next base: position 1,065,778,675 of record CM076579.1, read on the forward strand.
GGTTTCCCCTGCATTCTACGTGATTGTCTAGGTAATTCAGCCACGATTAAAACTTTTAACTCACAAAATAAAATAAAATTTCAACAAAATATCCTAAATTCTCTAAGGAAACAACCAAATTGATCACACGCCTAGAAAATCTAAGAAATAAAACCACACACAAACAGGAGATTCCTGCACTAAAAACACTAGTTGGTGATGAAATCCAACATCGTAGAATTTTAATGCAGAAATGGCGGTTGGAACAGTTACCCCGACAACCTGCTTAATGAAATAGACCGGTGCAAGTTTCTCCACTTAAACCATCTTGAGTGAAGAGAACCCTCTGAAGAGTCCAAGTGAATCTAGTCGACATCTGCTCCAAGTACAGTGGGACCTTCCCTCCACCGTCACCTTGGGAAAGAATCCTAAATTTTATAGCCACTAAGATCACCAACTGGAACAAATATACCTGGGGGAACAGTCTACGATCCGATATACATGCAAGGGTAGAGTAACTAGCTCAATCCCCCTTAAGGCTCCTTGATATAATCCAAGGTTTACCGACAAGTGACCCCAGGCTCCTCAACAATGGTCTATCCGAATTTTACCGTTTTTAATATGTGCACATATGTTATCTTTCCCAATGAGATAAGTACGATTACCTCACTAGTTCGAACATTATCTTGTGCTTAACTCTTTTAAGAAGAGCTTCCCAGAGCATACATGCTACAACTGGATTTTTCCTACCGCAAGATTACTACTTGTTTGTTTGAACTGCCTTGGAATGTTAATTACAACCTATTCCAAGACGCTAGCCTAAGCTATGTTGGTGGAAAAGAGCCCTAGAAAATGTAAAATTTCTAGATTGATTTTAATTAAGTGTTACTTTTAGTTTGGTTGTTTCTTAGGACAGAAGGTATGGAAGTGAAACTTCGATGATGTTTTATGACCCGACTCAAAAATACACTAAGATGCATCTATATGAAAAGCAACTCATTTCTTTTCAATTAAAGTTATTTAAAGGAAATATCTTGAGAGATTAAATGACTTTCAAAACATCAATTCTTTCTTCTCTAAACAAGAATCTTTGAAAAGAAGACAATTTCTTGAGAACTCAATTTCACAGAAAAAATCACTTGTTCAAAATGAAATTCCTTATATCATTCAAATCAGAAACTAGAATCAAACTTCTTCCAAAAGAAAACTAAAACTCCTAAAATTACAAAATTCAAAACCAAAAGAAAACTCTAATTTTGAACTCTATCTAAAAGGTTTGAGGATGTTTATGCTTAGTTTGTGATCTAACCAAGAAACTTTCTACTTATCTCAGCAAGAAATCAAAAACATCTAATAATAGTTTAAATTGAAATTCAGACCTTATCAAGCTAAAAGGTTTTCTAAATTTTCAAATGAAAATAAAATCTAATTTTCATGAAAGCAATATTTGCAACAAGTTCAGTGGATCAACAAGAAAACGATGACATAACAGTCAGCTAAGGTATATAAAAGTTTCTGATTTAGAGCAGCAAGAAGACAGGGCAAACACTCACTCCAAAAATGCAAATCAGTTGAAAACTCACTCAAACATAAAAATCGCTGAAGGAAATTCAGAAATAAAACTTTGACAGTCAAGACAAGTTGGGGAAAACACAAAGAATCTGGTAATCTTGCTCCAGAAAAGAGAATTGTTAATTTTTCAAAAATTCTCCTCAAGTCCATAGGTTTTAATAAAGAATAGTGCGGTACCGCACTGTTTTTACACTAAAACCATGGAGGCTACCACACTATTTTTAAATAAAAACTGCGGAGGCCAGGAAAAATATAGAAAAAATAAAAATTGAGATTCACTTTTGAGGGATTCTGATAAGTTATCTACCCAACCCAATTTTAGACTAATTAAAAGTAGAAAACTCTTTCAAAAGTCAAACTAAAAATCAAAAAATAAAACTAAGTTCATTTTCCCCAGCGGAGTCACCATTTTGTTAGACAGATAAATCCTTCTTGCAAACAAGAACGATCTCCCTAGTATCCTAAGGATATCTAGAAACAAACAACCAAATGCAAACCATTTTCTCTAGATCATTTGTGATTCAGAATTATTAATTAACAAAGTATGAGGACATGCCCCTACCTGAATTCCAACGCTTGTTGTAATCTTTATATCCAATTGTTCCAAAAGAGGTCACTTCAGCATGTGAAACCTGCAATCAAAGACAAAAAGAAGGATTAAAAGCACCTACAAGATATAATAATTCAGAAAACACTAACCTATCTCAGTGATCCAGGAATCCAAGAATTGAATTACTCAAATAGATACATGAACAATTTAATGAGAAAATAGAATTCAGTTGTATTAACTTGTATAATAAGAAGTAACCTTACAACCTTGTCGCCTTGATGTTATACAGGTTCTTCCGGGGTCTTGAACAACAGTTTTCCCTTGGTTTGACAAGCCTTCTCCTCTCTGAACTAGCATGAAACTATGGATATGAGTATGTGATCATTCTCATACCAATGATGCCAAGTATAGAGAGTATAATTTCTTCAGCAATTCTCTTTTGCAAGCTACCCTTGAGACTAAAACATGAGCTCAATTTATAGGAAAAGGGAGGTAGTTTCAGTTCCATAAAGAGGGGGGTAAATTCCTCTCATGAAGAGATTTGAGCTCCAAATACCAAGGGATAAGCTCCATTAATGAAGGGATAGAGGTTCATGAATGAAGGGATGAAGCTCGACCTGATTATGCTTCTATAAGCCTCCATCTGGGAGAATATTCGAACAGCTAGGCCTCTAGAACTTAATTTTTATTTTATTTTACCTTTTACGTGGGTCCGCAGTTTTAATAAGAAGAACGTGCAGGATGTTCCGCGGGTTATAGAGAAAGAAACCGCGGTATCGTAGGTAAGGACTAGGAAAAGTGCTGAGTTAGGATTTTTAGGGTTTTAATGAACTTTTCTCCAATTCCAAGACTTAGTTTAGGAACTTTGGGGTTTTGGACCTCTAACGGAGCATAATATAGGTAATGATGAACCCATATAGATATATAAATGTCATGGTGACAAATTTTAGTGTAACAAAGGGTAAAAACCAAGTGAAAGTGTATGATCGGCCAAGAAGAGGGTGACGATGGAAAGAGAAAACCAAGGCATCTAGCAAAAACAGGTTGATAAAAATGGAAATCACGAGAGGTAAAATAGGAATGGTTTCATTTTTGCATAATCTTGAAACATGGGAACTATGCTTGAAAGTGGTTTCATTTTTACACAAGCTTGAAACATGTGGAAAATATGCTTGAGATCAGTTTGCATTTCCCCAGCATAATGACTCAATTCTAGGCACATGCCCCCCAAAATTCAATTCATTCACCTAAGTACACTACTGGTTGCTAACAGGTGGATGGAATAAAGGTTAATTTACGACATCAAGTGAAAGACTCGACTATGAATTTGCGAGATCTAATCAAATACTCGAATTGTAAGGGGATTTGTTTCATTTTTTAAAGATATTAACACAGGAAAAGGAACTTTACTCATGATTTTTTCATGTTTATGTGAGCTTAAAACATAGAGGAAACTATTCTCATATGAACCTATTTCATTTTTTAACAAGGTTGACATAGTAAAATAACTATCCTCATAAGACCTTGTTTCATTTTTAAGGAGTTAGACACAAGACAAGGAAATTTGCTCCAAGTATCTTGATCATGGACCATAAGAGGCCATGGCTTCAAATAATTTCTCATCAGATGGGAGAACAACACTCTGGAAGGGATGCATATCAAGGGATCTGATAGAAATATCAGGCTCCAATGCCCCCAGTACATGATGCACTATGTCATTGACTAGATCATCAATAGACGCGGGCATGGAATAGGTTTCCACATAATTAACCAGTGATGGGGATGATACCACTTGCACAGAGGGACCATTTATGGATGTTGGTTTATTAGGAGTCAAGTAGGACCAATGAACAAAAGTTAATCAATGGTCACAATTCTTCCTTCATGCGAGAAACATATCATACGAAAGAGAGAAGAAGCAAGAGCTCCCATGACATAAACATAGTCGCGACCAAGGAGTAAATTAAAATCCAAAGGGCCTTAGACAACCATCACATCAATATATATGATTTTTCCTCCAAAAGAAATGGGAAACTTAGGAATAATCCCTAATGGTTGACGAGTTCCTCTCTTAAAAGCTAACATATTATGGGTAATGGACATAGGTTGTGGAGCACCTAAATCTTGCCAAGCAGTTGAGGACAGAATACTAACTGATGTGCCTTCATCTATGATTTTTCTACGTATGGGTATATTATAATTTTGTACTGTGATTTGAAAGGGCACGTAAGAAGGAAGACGATATCCTGCTAGTCAACTCCAATCAAAGGAAGTGACCATACTACTTGGAAGGGGTGTCATGGGAATAGCAGAACTACCCCCTTGCACTATGGGAATGGGAATATTGTCCCCCTGTACTGTGGGAACAGGATGATTTCCCCCTAGTTCATTGGAATCTAAAGAAACAAGAATAACATGAGCGGTATGAATTTCGCTCTCTACGGGAAATGTACGATCGACTTAAGGTGAAATCGAGACAATTATTTCCTCAACCAGTGGTTGGTATGGAATGGAATCATGGTATTCAAATTTAGAGAGAGTGGGATTGATTAGATTCAGATTTTGATCAATCACTTCATCAACTAGTGGAGGATCAAGGGAAAGCGTGCAATAACCAGCAGAAAGATGGGCTTGAGAAGCTGTAAGGTTTTTCAACACTTTTGAGGATTCATCCAAATAAGGAAAAAGGTGAATAGGATGATTCCCTTCACATAACTTACAAGGAAATTTTATTTAACCCTTTTTCCCATGGACCTTACTATCACTATTCGATGGTTTGTCATTATCATGATCTCCAGAGGCTGACGACAAAGGCTAATGTGAGCCTGTGGACCACGCTTCTAATATCTTGGGAATACCTGGACAATCTCTAACAAGGTGATCACCCTTACATAACTTGCAAGGTAATTTAACTTTGCGGGGCTAAATGTGTTAATTTTTCATATTGTTCTATGTCGTATCAATTACTTTAGCCAAAATTACCTTTTAATTAACAGTGAGTTCAAATATAAGAAGAGTAAATAACCATAAAATGTAGCGAAATATAGAACAATGAATATAATGATAAAGAAGACAATATCACAACCATAAGAGACAACATATTGGTCCAAGACCAAGGAAAAACCCCACTGTGGGAGAAACCCTTTCAAATCTTCTTCTTCAATAGATCATCATAAGAAAAAAATCAACATAGAGTAAAATGAGCCCAATAAGTATATGTGGAGGAAACAAACATATTAGATCTTCAGATCTTCATATCTACAAAATCAAAAGCACATATCCAATGTATCACCTAAAAACAAGTGATCTCCGCTACCTAGTCCTATATTTGAATCCAGGATGTTGTCAATGATTGTTCTAAAGCGACTATGACAGAGTGACAGATGAATGAAGGCATTGCGCACACAACTGATTGTGATTCAAATCAGATCTACTCATAAAATTCCTTAGTTGTGGTTGTAACACCATGAGCTCACGTCTATAGCAACCTTGACTGCGACCTAAGCACTTTGTGCCCGCGACTAAGGTCTAGATAAGTCTGATCTGACCTAGAAACCCTAACCGCGCCCTAAAAAACTTTTTCCCGTAGTTATATTAGCTCAGTCGCGACCTTAACATAGTCTACCCATGGATCTGACTTGGAAACTGAAGAACTAAGCCCGTGGCCCTGGCTTAGAAGACCCAGATCAGAGTGAGCCTCTCGCTTGAGATCCTGAACCCTTATGAGATCTTCTCTTGACATACTTGTGTGAGCCAAAACAGAAAAATTACGACCCAGAGCAAAAGTGCATGAATGAAAATCTCATGAGAGAATGTGTGTAAATGATCTTGGGGTCGTTTCTATTTATAACTTTGTGAGGGACCACTTGGGGCTTTGACCGAATCCACATGTGTTGAGGCTGAACCATAAAAATAATAAAATAATTCATAACTTAAATTATGCTTAACCGATTAGTGCAATCTATAGGTCGATTTTGGTCCTCTCGAAAAGAGGAATCTAATGAAATTATAATCTTAACCATCTAAGTTGTCCAAAGCGTAATTTGACTCTAGTTTCAAAAATTAACACTCCCTCTGAACTAGGAAGAATTCCACTTGGTAATCCCTACTTGTAGATCTTTACATCATGGTGTCATCATGGCTCAACTCCATCTGCTAAAAATTTATCGAATCTAGAAGAATAAGAATTGGGGAGAAATAGCTTCCACCTTTGCCTAGCAACAGGATAGTTCATCAGAAAGGGGAGCATATCTCCGACCCTGGATTCTCATTAGGGAGCTCAGTCTCAACCCAATCCTATTGCCTACCTATCTTCCCATCAATGAATCTCATCATCCATGTGGTAAAACACTTGCATCATAATAGACTTGGGTTGTACACCCCAAATACACTCTCAACTTGTTGCCCAAAAGAGGAGCGGTATTCCCATCAAGCCTTTCTTGAGAGTATGATGCCAACTAGGGTATACTTTGCATAGACCAGATATGGGAGAAGCATCTTTGACCCTATGAAGATAGGGGAGAAACATCTCAAACCTAGGTAATAGATAGGCAAGTGCTATATTTTCCAGACATCCCTCAACCCCAGAAGCCCTTTATCTCAATTTCTCACCCCAAGAGCTCAAGTAGGGTAGGAAGAGCTTACTCAGTGTCCTCGACTATGTTTCCCCTGATCTGGAGGGGCTACATCCATCAGTCCAAGTTTTTCTCTGAATACCAAGAACTTTCCTTTCGGTAGTGCCTTAGTGAGAATATTTTCTATCTTCTCATCAGTCGTTATGTGGTGGAGTCTAACAGCTCCTCTCTGCACTATGTCATAGATAAAGTGATATCGAATCTCGATATGCTTGGACTTTTCATGAAATACAGGATTCTCTGCCAACCGGATCCTGCTCTTGTTATCACAGTATATCATTGTAGTATCTAAGACTTTACCAAAGAGCTCACCAAAGAGATTCCTTAACCACACAGCTTCACAACTAGTTGTTCTAGAAGCAATGTATTTTGCTTCTGCGATGCTAAATGCTACTGAATTTTGCTTCTTGTTTATCCAGGATATCATGGCAGAACCAAGACTGAAACAACATCCAGATGTACTATTTTTTTCGGTGACATTACCTACCCATTCATCATCAGATTATCCATGAAATTGGATATCTCGAGCAGAATATCTCATACAAAGTGTGATTTATCCATGTAAGTATCTCAATACATGTTTGGTCGCAATCCAATGCACATGAAGGGGCTCAGTCATGAACTGAATCAATGTGTTAACTTCATAACATATATCTGGACGGGTGTTCATGAGGAACATCAGAGCCCTAATTAGTTGTCTGTACTCGAATGCATTTTCCATATCAAGTCCAACTGCTTTTCCTCACAGCTTCTTGAAATTCATCTCCATCAGAGGATTCATGTATTTGCACTCAGTCATAAAAAACCTTTCAATCAGTTTTACTACAAACTTTCCCGGTGATAGAAATACCTTGCGAGGCCTTTGCCACACCTCAAGGCCCAAAAATTAGTGGATGAGACCAATGTCTTTCACCTAAAATTTAGAGGCTAACTTCTTCTTACATTTGATCATCAGCGGTTCACTTCTTGTTAAGAAAATATCATCGACATATAGAACCAAAATTAGTGGCATACCTTGGACTACCTTAAAATAGAGGTTGGGATCAAAATTTCTTCTAGTGAAACCCAGTTTCATTAAATAGCTATCAATGCAAGCATATCAAGCTCAGAGAGCTTGCTTCAACCCATAAAATTCTTTCTTCAACATGAAAATATGCATTATGCGATCTTCCACTTCAAATCCCTGTGGTTGTTCCACATACACTTCTTCCTGTAACACACCATGTAGGAAAGAGGTCTTTACATCCATATGATGAAGGGTCCAACCTTAACTAGCAGAAAGGGCAGCTATCAAATGAATAGTTGTGTATCAAGGCAGGATAAAATATGTCATCGTAACCTTCTCCCTCTTTCTGAGAGAACCCGCGAGCTATGAACCTTTCTTTTTATTTCTCAATGTTGTCATGGATTCCATGTTTGATCTTAATTAACCATTTCGAAGTTACAATAGACTTTCCATGTAGTCTCGGCACAACATCCCATACATAATTTTTCTTAATAGATTCATATTCCTTGACCATATAATCCTTCCAAACTTTTTATTTGATTTCTTCTTGGAATGAGTATGGTTTATCTTGGATCATAGTTCTCATAGAAGCTATATATCTCTGATACCTGCAAAGTTCCTTCCTTTATCTGAAGGATCGATGAATGGGAATACTTATTTCACTGTCATGTAGAGTTTCGTGAAGCCAAAGCGGTATCTTCCTTGTAGGAGGATCACTGGGAGGTGGATCTAAAGGATCCATAGGCTCTATGGGAATATCAATATCATCTGACTCGGGCATTAAAGGACCATATATAATTTCCTTTCCATCATCATCTTCCTTGGGAGGCGTAGGAAGGTCTCTTGCTTTACAAAGTGTTGCATTTTCATCAAAGGTCACATCCCTGCTAATTCAACCTTCCTTTGACCAAGAATATATATTCTGTATGCCTTATAGTTTTCATAATAACCCACAAACATACCTTTTCTACCTATAGCTTCTAGCTTGTTTCTTTTGTCTTTCGGAACATGAAAGAATACAGGACATCCAAATATTCGAAGATGAGTGATGTTGGGTTTGTTACTTGAAAATATTTCTTCTGGAGTCTTGTTTCTTAATTATTTATGAGGTACTTGGTTTTGAACATACACATTAGTTTGTGTGGCTTCAACCCACAAAAACTTTGTTACCTTCTAATCATGAAGCATGGCACAAGCATCTTCCAATATCGACTAATTTTTCCTTTCATATAATACATTATGTTCAGGTGTATAAGATACAATAGTTCCTTCTTGATCCCTTATTTCTTACAAAATGTTATGAATTATTTAGACATATATTCTCCTCCATTGTTAGACCTAAAAACTTTGGTTCTTTTACCTGGTTGATTTTCGACCAAAGCCTTGAATTCCTGGAATTTTTCGAAGGCTTCATCCTTGTGGTTGAGGCAGTAAAACCATGTCTTTCTTGATAAGTCTTCAATGAAGGTGTAGATATGACCACCAATAGAGTGCACAGGCATCAGACCACATATATTTGAATGAATGAGATGGAGGATGTCAGTTGTTTTGTTCTTACTTGAGGGGAATGGTCCCCTTTCTTTCTTTCCACTTGTGCAACCTGGAAAAACTCCATCATGCTGAGCTTGAACGTCAAAAATACTTGAGACCAGTCTCTTCAATTTCGGAAGAGAAACATAGTGTAGATGAGCCAACCTGCGATGCCATAATTCACTAAGATGATTAGTGTTATGAAACAGTTCTAGAAGTGGCCTTCTTGTGACTTTGTAGAGTCCCTCAGGTCTCATACCTAATTTGAATGCATCTTTCATATGTGAATCAGCAGGCCAAGTCAAGACCTTTCCATTGATGAAGGGAAACCTCATCCCTTTGTCTTCTAATGTGGTTATAGAAATCGAATTATTCATTAGACCTGGCACATACATAACATCATGTAGCAATATTGATTCCCCATATTTCAACTAAAAATTAGCGGATCCAAATACTTTTACGGTATGAGTGGAGTTATCTCCAAGAATGATTTTCAACTTAGTCTCCCTCTCTACCAGATTATATAGGATTTCTTTGTAACCAGACAAGTGATGAGTGGCCCCATTGTCAATCAACCAATTATCCCATGAATTCGATTAAGAAGAACTAGTAAGTGCAGAAATGAGAATATATTCAGATTTATTTACAGCATTAATTTCATACCTGGGAGCCCTTGACTTCTTTTGAGAATGATGTTCTCCTTCACAGTTGCTTGAAGAATCTCTTATCCTTTCATATTTTCTATCGTGGTTGTACCTTTGATTGTCTCTTTTTGTTTTATCATTTTTGTTTCTTCTAGTGTTGTATCGTGGCCTTTTTCTCTTCTCGGGACAATCACGAGCATAGTGACCTTTCTTGTGGCAATTGTAGCATTCGATATGAGATAGTGATATGGCATTCCTTCCTTTTGAGCTTTGAGGAGGAGGTATTCTAGAAGGGCCTCCTTTTGATCTCTTTCTTTTGTTAAGGGTGACATATGTAGCAGGCTCTCCTTCTTCATGCTTCTGAATCCTACCTCTTGCTATCATTCTTGATTCTTCTTGAGTAATATTTCCAACAATCTCATCAAATGATGGGAGAACGTTGTTATTTCTGATTGTGGTAATGAATGTTTCCCAAATAGAAGGGAGACCTCTAAGAGTCATGACAACTAGCTCTTTGTCAGGCACATTATCTCTAATCCTCTGCAGTTGATCTCTAAGACGAGAGATCCTCATAATGTATGACTGAACAGTTTCACCTTTATTCATATTCATTTACTTGAGTTGATATTTCAATGTGATGACATAATTTAGATTTTTTACTTCATACATGTCAGATATCTTGTCATACATGTCTTTAGACTTTCTTAAATTCCCAACATATGCAAGTAAATGATCTTGTAAACCATCAGCTATGATTTGCTTTGCTTTGGACTCATATTTCTTATACTTGTTCTTGACAGAAGCAGAGGAATTTTCTGGAGGCTCGAGCATCCTTCCTTGAATGTATTCCAGCACATCCTTGTTGTCAGCTATGATCTCTAATCTGAATTTCCATGCAGCAAAGTTAAATGCATCACCCAATTTCTCATGCTCCTTGAAGGTAGATGAAGAAATATTGACCTTGGCTTGTAGATCTGCTTTCTGATAATGAGGACTTCACTACTTGTCTTCTCTTGGGATTTTCCTTCAACTTGGCTTTGATACCATGTTAATTTTTCATATTGTTTTATGTTGTATCAATTAATTTAGCCTAAATTATGTTTTCATTAACAGTTCATTCAAATTTAAGCAGAGTAAATAACCATAAACTATAAATGAAGATAGAACAATGCATGCAGTGACAAAGAACACAATAGCAAAACCATAAGAGATAGCAGATTGGTCCAAGACCAGGGAAAAACCCCACTGTGGGGGAAACCCTTTCAAATATTCTTCTTCAATAGATCGTCATAAAAAGTTTTTTAGAAGAGAGTACAATGAGCCCAATACATATATGCAGCGAAAACAAATATATCAGATCTTCAGATCTACAGATCTACAACATAAAAAGCACGGATCTGATGTATCACTAGAAAAAAAGTGATCCTAGCTACCTAGTCCTAAATCTGAATCTAGGATGTTGTCAATGATTGTTCTGAAGCAACTGTGACTGAGCAACGGATGAATGAAGACACTGCACATGCAACTGACATTGATCCATATCTTCCCATAAAATTCCTTATTCGCGGCCTTAACACTGTGAGCTTATGGCTATAGTAGCCCTGACCGCGACCTAAGCACTATGTTCCCGCGGTTGAGGTCCAGATTAGCCTGATCTGACTCAGAAACCCTAGCCCGCGTTTATACCAGCTCAGACGTGACCTTAACATGGTATGCCCATGGCTCTGGCCTAAAAATTGAAGAACTAAGCTTGCGGCCCTAGCTCAGAAGACCCATATCAGAGCAAGCCTCTCACCTGAGATACTGAATCCTTACATTAGCTTCTCCCGACATACTTGTGCGAGCCAAAACAAAAAAATACGACCCAGAGAAAAAGTGCATGAATTAAAATATCATGAGTGAATGTGTGTAAGTTATCTTGGGGTCACTTCTATTTATAACTTTGTGAGGGACCGCTTGGGGCTTTGACCAAATCCACATGTGTTGAGGACGACCCATAAAAATAATAAAATAATTCATAACTTAACTTCTTCTTCACCAATCAGGGAAATCTATAGGTCGATTTTGGTCCTCTCGAAAAGAGGAATCTAATGAAATTATAATTTTAACCAAATGAGTTGTAAAAAGTGGAATTTGACTCTATTTACAAAAATTAATAGAATGGAAGGTTCCTCTATACTAGCTACATCGGTAGCAATGGTTTCTTGGTTGTCCCCTTGCTTATTTTTCTTCTTCTTCTTCTTCCTTTTAATCTTCCTCTTAACTTCCTGATTACTAGAATCAATAATTTCACTAGGCGAAGAGGAAGAAATGGATGAAGAAACAACATGTGAATAAGGAAAAGAGTCAAATTTAGGATCAACATGAGGTTGATATTGTTCAGGTGAAGGAGAACTTGGTTGACGAGCAGTTTGGACATTCAGAACCATAAGGGTCAAAAATAACCAAACTAGAAAAACCAATGGTAACTCCGGGAAGGAATAACGTTTCCATATAAGGAGCACTAATATTTCTGAAAGAAGGAAAAGGACCAAGATTCCCATTAGAGGGGTTTCCTTAATCGATAGACTTGGGAATTATTGCCATTAGTCTCAACCTAAGATCTACTAAGGAGTTGTTCCACGGGGATGATGTTATTCCGCGGTCAATTAATTGATTTTAGAAATTAAAGACACAAAACAAAAACAAAGTGGGGTAACACTAAGCATAAAGGTTTACCAGGAAACTGTGAACTATAGTATACACCTTGGTGAACTAAGGACTTAACGTACGTGAAATAAATTTCCCTAAATGTTTTGTTCAGTGTATCACGGTATAGAAGGCGGCCGACTCGTTTACCTATGGATGGACAACAACCTATTGGGGACTTCCAAAATATACTCGACGATACATGGGTGTGCAGCCCGTAATAGTGTTGTCTAATGTGTACCCGTTCGATGAGATCATTCCCATATACTTTTCATGCGTGGAGCGCCATCCGATATACCCAAAGATACGTGGAGAATGATCCTATAAACTTACATACGTGGAAACAAATATCACCCCTGGAATGCAATGTTGGAAAACAACAACAGCTCCTACGTTTACCGACGCCGAAACAATGCTCCTTAGGTTAATTGAGATGAATTTTAGATTTGATATTGAATTACATTTATGTTTGAAGGCTCAAAAATAGATGTCACATGAACATGCCTATGATGCAACTAACATGAAAAAAATAACTATTTTCATTTTCGATGAAATTTATCTTGTGTGGGGAAGAGATGCAACAATCAATATGCATCAAACAAGATCTTCCTAACTATATCTTTCAATTTCACTATTCCAAAGATGCCAAACCATGCAATGTAAGTTATGCATGATTTCCTTTCCTACTGTGAATTTGAGAATTCTAACCATTCAAATGTGATCTATGCAAGAGAAATATTCAAATCAAACATTGTAATCTGAGATTTCTTGAAAAGAGGAATCAAACTAAAATTGGGTGAAAATTCCAAAAATCAAAAGATATGTCACTCAAAGGCAATTAACACTCATACAAAAGGCAAAAAAATGCAATTTCACACTAGGGAATTCCAATTTTTACACACAAAACCCTAGATGCAAATGCAAAGATTTTCTTTTCAAGACACTTAATTTTCGAAATGAAGAAACTAAGATGCAAATGTTCAATTACTGATTCAATTACAATTTTCAGAACGAGGACTCAAACAACAATTCATCCAAGTGATCAGCAATCAAACAAAACAATTTTGCAAGCGACCAAACAATAATAACAAAGAAAAAATGAAACCAATTCTTATCAAAGGAAAAAAAAACACAAATGAAAATTGAATGGAGGTTTTAGAGATACCACAAGACACTGAAGACTCAAGGAAACTTAGCTGGAAGAAAACTAATGAAAGATAGGCTAAAAAACCAAGGCAAAACTTGTGCAAAAACAGGGACCAACGTTGGTGCAAAGAAGGCACCAGTGCTTTGCAATGCTAGGAAAGAGTGGGCTATGGTGAGGTGCAACACTCTGTCAGAGGCACTAGGGGAGCATTGGGCCTGGGAAAGAGGTTTCTAGCACAAAAATTGCAAAAATGGTTGAATGAAGCCACTTCCTAGGTATGTTCTTGGTTGGATGATGCAACAAAGATATTTCAAGGAGTTAATCAAACACAATGGACAAGTAAAACCACCAAGGGAATAATTTTTTCCCTAGTATGGTGTCCAATTTATTATACAAGATTTACGATTGTAGACAAAGGTATCTCCCCTAGGTTTTTTGGTCAACCTAGAAAAACAGAGAGACGAGGAACCCAATGCTTTTCCTTAAAGTAAATAGATGATGGAGTGAGGCCTACCTAGAATCCGTCGCACGCTTCGCTCTTTCTTTAGCTTGGAAGCTCCAATTATAGCTTCGATTTCCAAAATTAGAACCTGCACAGACAAATAACATAAGCTAAGAAACTACGAGATATATGTAGTATCATCTAAATACTTTATTCAATAGATCTACATGGTAATGAAATAAGTGAAATAACAACATCAGATATAGGAAAATAGATAATTATTTGCATTAATATAAATGCAAGGAGATTACAACCATAAATGGAAGTTGATCTTGTAGAAGAACTCCTCCAAGTTGTTGAATCATCCTTTCCTTGTCGCAATATTCACCTCCAATCACCCTATTCATGAGATGATAACTACTTACTGTAGAAGCATGAGGTAAAAATCACTCTCCTAAGTCAACCATTCATTCATCGACCTTTTCATAGGTAAGAGGGTAAATATATAGGATATAGGGGTAAGTTGGGAGTTCTTATCCAATTACAATTCTAAGGTTTTATATACACCTTTGATGGAGGGATAGGATCAAAGGATAAGTGGTGAAAACTCCAAAGTAGGGTAGGATAGGATCTGAATGTTTATCTAAGGTAAATGGTTGTAACAACCTTTGGAAGCTTCTAGAAGAGGAAGCTTCGGAAATATTTTTTATTTTTCCCGAATTTCTAGAATCAACACACCCCCACAGTTATGTAGGGTGCACTGCATAGCACCCTGAGAGAAGGAGAGATTGGATTGCCACGCAGTTGCTCAATTATGTAGGGTGCAATGGTCCTAAAACTGGTTTAGATGATGTAGTTTCAGGCGGAAACTCTGGAGAATGAAATAGGCATGCTTAGGGCTTTGTGAAATATGATGACAATGGGGAATAGGATGTTGATTGATCCCATTAGGAGTCTCATTGATCGGATGGGACAAAATGGCCTATAAAACTAGGGTTTCTATATTGCATATCTAAAACATTTTTCATAAACCAAGGTTTCTTCCAAACCCTATCCATCAAAACCTAATAACCAAATTGCCTAGGGTTTCCATCAAACCCTAGTATTCTTTTAGGTCTCCTCCATATTCTCTTGCTTCCATGAAAGGTGTCTTCATAGGGGTGATATTCAATGACTTTTCTTCAACCTAGCTTTCGTTCCATGTTAAATTTTCTTACTGCTATATTTTTCTTTGCTTTGATAATTTCATTTCATTATTTACATATTAAGTTCACCCCATGAAATAATAACATTATTCAGATTTACATCATTATTTAACAGCATATGCAATTATATAGAAAGAAAAATATCATCATCAATGCAAAAAAACATAAAGGAGCAATAGAAGAAAATCATTCACACATAGAGACACCAAGATTGGTCGGAACCAGGGAAAACCCCACTACAGGGAAAACCCTTTTAAATTATTCTTCTTATTAGATTTTCATTGAATTATTCAGCAAGAGAGAGTACGATGATCCATATATTCAATCATAATCCTCTCTAGAAAATTAGTTAAACAACATCCATGATATTAACCAAACAATGCTAATAATCAAAACCATGACTCAGAAGCCTGCAATAAACCGTCATTATTTGCGGTCAACTATCAAACCCTATGATCAACTTAAGAAATTTTTGGTCAATTGATAAATCCAACCGCACCAAGAGAGTTTCATGTGTGCGGATGAAACCATTTAACCACATGCATAGGCCTGCATGCCTGAGGTTACAACCGAAATTTCCTTGTTTCATGCCTAGGGTTGGGAATCAAAACCCTAGAACACACGTTTGAGCTTCGAACCCTGCAATTTCAGTCTTATGCGAGCCAATCTCCATGAACTTGCCTTAGACCTATGCGAACCAAAACCAAGGACGAGAATAGAAGAATGCTTCATGATGATGACCAAATAAATTTGAGGTCACTTGTATTTATAGGCTTCCAAGAGTGTCCAATTTTCATTAGGGCCAACCTAATCAAATGTGCACATGTGGGTTTTGATTAAAAAATACACTTTCCCTTGTCCAAATTTAGCACTTCAATAGTCAAAATTAGTCCTCTCGAAAAGAGGAATCTCGTCCCATGGTTAGAATTTGTCACTGAGCTATCAAATTAACACTTAAACTACTTTATTTACTATATTTGATATTATCTTTAACAGACAATCCTTGATGGATGTAACGATATTTCCAAGAACCTTGAAACCCTTCTTCATACCCTTTATCACGATACCAACTAAACTGTGATCTTCAGTATCCTTCTTGAACCTTCGCTATGATAACATGTTGGAAAATATGGAGACTTGTAGATTAGAAATTATTTTCCTTGTCATGATAATTACTTGTGGTGTTATTTGGTTCTTTATTACTTCTTTAGATATTTTCATAAAGCAATTACCAAAACAATGAAGATGACAAAGAGACAGATTACACAAGATATAGGCTCCAAGCTAGGGAAAAACCCCTCCAAGGGGAAAACCCAGAAAATGCTTCTCTTCTTCCTTATAATCTTCTTACAAAAGAGACTTCTAAGACCAAAATACCAAATCCAACAAACCCTCCAAGCCCCAATCCAACCCCCAACAATATCTTCCTTGATACAACTTCCAAAACTTCAATACTTGCTTCATTGATGTTGCAACTTTGGCCCATGTAACATAATTTTGGCCTTGCAACAAAATTTCAGCCTCTTGCAACTACTTCAAAATTTCGGCCTCCTGCAACTGCTTCAAAATTTCGGCCTCCTACAACTGGAAACTTAACAAACCCTAGCGAGACAAGAAAAGACATTATTTGGAAAACTTCAACTTATTTTCCTCCTCTTCGTCCTCCCAGCGACTCTTCTTCTCCTTCATGGTTTTAGATCAAACTTGCTTGAGTTTAGTGTCCAAATAAGTCGAGCTCCTCTCCTTTATATATCCTTTCTTGAGGGTCGAATTCCCTCCCTTTAGGCTGACTTGATCTGCTCCTTGGGCCGACTTGGATTTGGGTTTATCCGTGGCTTTTTGTTGATGAAATAAATATTTTTATTCATTACAATGAATCCAAATGGGACTATGACACATGACCAATATTATTCTTTAACCTAGAAAGACCTAGAAGACCTAAAAGCATGAATAACATGCTTTAGACTCAAACTTGAGTATGAAACCCATACTCCAAAAATGAAATATAATTTCTTTTTTTTTACTTTATAAAGAATATACAATGTCAGATTACAATTACATCTAGTTACAATTTTCAACATCCTCCAATCTCAAATAACTACAATTAAATTTTGACAAAGTAGGGTATATTATATCAAACCTAGTAAATGGTTTTCACCCACCTAGGAAGAAAATTAGCACTTGTTTTCTCCTTTATGTTTAACAAACTTGAATGACTATTGTTCTTTTGTCTTCATTGGGTTTGAAAGGGGATTACTTAAGAAAAAATTATTTCCTTTCCCTCATTTTATATATTCTTTTATTTGAGTAGACCAAGTAAATCACATAAAACAAAGCATTCAATGAACTTAATTATTTTCAATATTTTACTTGTTGTATTTCCCTATTTGGTTTAGTCTCTTTACTCCTCACATCTCACATGTTGATTTAAAAAAAAAAAACATTCACCTAAAAACCTAAGCTCACTAAAAAAATTAAATATCCTAAAATACCTAGTGGTGTACCTTCCCACTTTTCTTGTTTTCTCTAGTTTCCCTAAAAAATGTGTTGACTCCAACCTATCAAGTCTAGTCTTCCTAACTTAGTTTCAACTATTGGGTGATATTTTGGTAGTATTTATTTATAGGTTTAGAACCCTTCCTCCTTTCCCTAGGGTCTTTGACATCTTGGTTCCTTGGTTTAAGAATGATCATCGTACCTCTTCCTTTTGAAGAATATATCATATTTCTTCCTATGAATAACTTCACACCTACATATTATGCAAGTAAATATTTAAGAAATCAAACAACAATAGCAGTGGAACTTTGATATTGTACAGAATATTAACATTGATACTTGAAGAGTGGTTTGTACAACAATAATATGAACAACATGAATATTTATAACAATTAATAACTATAGCCAACTATAGCTAAAATATACACCAACATCAACTTGTTTTAAACCTTATGGAAGCACAAAGACACTACCTCAAGTATTACAAAGAATTTAGCTTCTTGTGTGTCCATATTAAAATTCAATCAATGCACAAATTTAGGAAGATGAAGAGGCATAGACTAATAAGGCATTGATTAGTTTTCATTGTTGGAATTTGCGAGTAAAAGTTAGCAAAATTGGAATTTGCATAAAGGCCAACATTTATATACAAGGAATTTCCAAGGTAGTGTGAAAAATTCAAGTGCAACCAAAATTTTGGATTGCACCCCTTAGTCACAATGTTAGACAACATGACTAGGATATGAGTTTGACTATGACATAGTGAAATGTAGGCACTCTGCAACTAATTATATGTTATCATCCTTAGACAATAGATACTCTCTATTTCGATTCATTCAATCTCCTCCACTCTTAATCATAAACCCCATGTTCATGGAAAGATGACATATTATGCCCCTATAACAAAAAAAACACTCTTTGTGACCTTGCGCAAAATGTTAAACAATTGAACAACCTTAGATAAACACAAATCCAACCCAAAACATCCAAACTCAAGCCAATAAGTGGTGGATACTAATTCAAATGTAACACTCAATACATGAAAGAAAATTGACCCCTTAAGAGGAGAAACATTAAGAAGGCCACTTATTGAAACATGAAATAAATTCAAAAACCTTTTTTGATAAACATTAAACAACCAACCATTTTGGAAACCATCGCCAAACTTGAAATAAACAAAGTCTTGACATCTCAATATGAAAAATTTGAAGTTAATAATGATGGAAATCCCTTTCAAAATAAAGGTAATGCTCTCATATAACTTCTCCTCAAACAAGCATAGGGAGACATGCTCCCACTAGAACATGGATATTTTAGGAAGGAATCGTTGACATTTCAACTTCTAGCACCTCTAACTATGTTTTTAACCTTCTCTTTTTCAAATTATTAGTCAACTAGCAAGATATCCCTCATACCACCCCACTCCTATCAACCTCTCCTACACACTAATGAGAGAGGGGGGAACCATAACTTAGAACATCACACCTCGACCCCACCTTAATAAATATATTATGGCATGTCCCTTACTTGAAGCATTGTTCCTATCTCACAATATACCTCTATCTTTACTTCCCAAATTAAGGCATATCCCTTATTTCCCACCTATACTACCCCACTCAAGGCATCCCCCTAATCTCTTTCATATGTTACCACACTTAGGGAAACTCCCATAATTACCACATCTATTTTCCATGGCCCACCTTTTAATGATTTTCATGATAATTTCCCTCTATTTATGGTTATCCCATAAAAAATTTAGGGACACCCTCCCCTTGTCTCTATTAAACTTTTCTAAACCTTATCCTCTTACTCTACTTTCCTTTAGACACATGCTTTTTCTTATGTTTTGTCTCTTATCCTTTAATGTTTCTTTTGCCCTTTGTCATCAACATACACACCACTTATTTTATCTTCCTTTTTTCTTGCATTCTTAAAAATTATTGACTATTATCTTGACTCCTTATTTTTTATGTATCCCATTGCATTAATTTTGCATTGTTCTTTCATAGACTCATTTCCACCTTCCTCATTGTGCGGTGGTTAACATTTCTTTCGCTCTCTACTCTCAGGGTCATTCAACTGAAATGCATAATGGTTTTCTAACTTATTTTCTCCTTTTGTTTTCATTTCTTGCTAACGCATTGATTCACATGTTACATGTGAAATTTTACTTTTACTTATATAAGGTTGAGTAGTGTTGACTTTGTTGTATTGGAAATCTAGCTCTATTGCATGACAATTACATTCGTATGTCGAAGCACCTTCTTGTGTAGTAATTGTAATGACCATGGTCGTCTTGAAAAATATGTAGATATTGTACTAATGGTATCGGTCATGGTACATGCATGTATATATTATAAATTTAGTCTTATTCACCTTACACTTGTATGGATATTGTAAATATTTCCCTAGTTATCCTCATATACATGTTGGAAATAATAAAAATACCTAAGTGTCATAAGCTAGTTCTTTTATCCATCATTATGATTTGTTATGAATGAATGAATGTTAGATATTGTATTACTTCAATACTGAGATCTAAAAAATTTCTATATATTCGCAAGCATTAGTGTTCTTATAGATCAAAATATTTAGGTTGTTAAAGATATGGGCATAAAAAATGATATGTTTTAAAGTTGTTTCTCTTATAAGGATTCCAAGGTGTAGTAGATAGGCTTATGAAATTTGATATAACTCTAACCCACCTTTTAAAACTAGCATTTATAAAAAACAATCCCTCTAATATTGGTGGGAGGGAATGTTAGTAAAGGACTTGTATAAGCATGGACCTTGTTGGTATTTTCTGAATCATAGTGAACCTTGGATCATATTAATATCCCTTTTGAAATCGAGGTGTTACCATGAGGCCATTTTTGGGAAGGACTACGCACAAATATTTCAAATGGAGGTTGGGGGATGGAGAGTGAAGGAGGTTGTGAATGAGGGATGCACACAAATATTTACAAGAATACTGGAACATGGTGGAAGAGATATTTTATGCACATCATGTCGAGTCTAAAACAAGCCCTAGGAAGGGGCCAAATGGTAGGGGATTGTTTGACCAAGGAAAACCGATTAGAAATGACAAGGCCAGGAGGGACAAGGGGACATACCGAATTGGTCCAGAGGGGCTAGGACCTAACTAAATGGGAGTTGTATGCAAATTTTAGGTCCCTATATTACTAGTATAGTACCTTATTATTGTTAGTGTAACCCCCTTATAGTTATTGTTGTACCCCTGTAACCCCCATATTATTATTATTGTGCCCTTACATTATTATTGTTAGGTCGGCTAGGATTACATTGTGGCCCCACTAGGATTACATTGTGGCCCCATGGACTCCTATATATAGAAAGGAGTTTTTGTCATTTGTAGCATTCAAGAATTTTTCATTTATGTAATGTATTGGAGGTTTCCCCCTCGAAGTGGCTAATTCTAAGGCGTTGATCTCTCTTTTCTTCTATTTTTGGAGCTGGTTTCACAACATTTGGTATCAGAGCTTTGGATTTTAGGGTTTCGCTGCTCTAAACAGGTCATCGTGCCATTTTCGCTATACATTTTTTCTACTAAGGTTCAGAAGCTAAAAATTTTAGAGTGCGAAGCATAAATCTTGAGGAACATTTTTGCAAAATTTCAAATCTTGGTTCGCAATAGTTTCGGAGATATGGTCTGTGTAAGTTAGGGATTTTTGCAAGCTCTTGAATTTAACCTAAACAGGTCATCACAGCATTTTCGCTATAACTTTTTTTCTATGAAAGTTCAAAAGCTGAAATTTTCACATAGCAAAGCCGCAAACTCGAGGAATGTTGTGGAAAATTTTTAGATATTGATTCGCATTACTTTGGGAGGTAGGATCTACGGAAGTTAGGGCTTTTTCAGGCTCCTGAATTTCATCTCAAAGAGGTGATCATGGGAAAATATTCATAACTCTCTCTCTCTGAGCATCGGATTGGAATTTTGTAAATAGTGGTTGCAAGTACACGGACTGTAGTTTCTTTTCTATCAATTTCAGAGCTGAAGAAGGAAACACTGACACGTGGCAAGTCGTACAAGTTCTCTCTACTAAACAAGTCCATAATTAGGTCATTGTGGGAGATTGGAGATAACATTGCCTTGAAGAATCCAAATCAGGTCAAACCTATGGCATTCGAAAGAGGATTCATAGGGCTACCTCAGGGCCAAATTTCAGATATTCAAGATCCGAAATCATAGAGATAAGTCAGTTTCAATATCGAGCTCCTCAAAAGCAAGAAAAAGGCTTGTATTTTTTTTTCGAATTGCGTAATTCTTGTGTAAAAATCAGTTTGAAGTGATTCCAAGGGCCTATTGAGCATATATATCAATACTAGGTTCTAAAATTCCCCCTAAAAATAATTCAACACCCATTAAGCCTTTATAAGGCCCTACTATGACTCATGAAGATGAAGAATGGCAACATGAAATATCAAAATTACAAGAGCAAGTGCAACAAATTTCGCTCTTGCAAAGAGCAACAAAAAATGACATGGAAGTTTTGAAGAAAGGCGTGGAAACTAAGATGGATGGTTTGAAGAAAGGTGTGGAATCTAAGATGGATGGTTTGAAGAATGGCATGGAAGCTAAGATGGATGGCATGGAAGTTGGAATGGAATGTAAGATGGATGACATGGAAGCTAAGATCGATGAAAAAATGGAAAACATGAAGAATGATATAAAAGCATACATGGAAGGTTTGACAAAGTTGATACAAGAAATTTTTCCTAATGGTGAAAAGATAGTAGAGGAAACTCATGATGAGAACAAAATAAATGTTAATCGTGATTTCATAAACTATAATGTTGCAGGGAAGAACCACCATATTCGAAAAATGGATATGAGGAAGTTTGATGGCAAGGATCCCATAACATGGATACTACAGATGGAGTAATATTTTGATCTCAATAATCTGCAAAACACACAAAAGGTACGCATTGCAACTTTACATTTAGAACAAAATACATTTGTATGGTATCGATGGCTTTTCTCCCGTAAAAAAATTGTCACTTGGTCAATTTTTACGGAGGAAATGATAGCACATTGTGAGGATACAAAGAGCAACACCGTCTTTAGCCAATTGATAAGTCTAAAACTAAGTTCTTTCTCTGCTCCAGTAGTATTGGTGCACAAGAAAGATGGATCATGGCGCATGTGTTCGAATTATAGGGAGTTGAATAAGCTCACTATTAAAGATAAATTTCCCATTCCTGTGACTGATGAATTATTGGATTAATTACATGGAGAAATTTGTTTTACCAAGTTGTATCTTCGTTCAGGATATCATCAAATTATAATGACGACTAAAGATATTCTGAAAACAACATTTCGAACTCATGAGGGTCATTACGAATTTTTGGTCATGCCTTTTGGCCTTACCAATGCACCTTCTACATTTCAAGGGTTGATGAATTCCATTTTCAAACCCTTCCTTAGAAAAAATTTTCTAGTATTTTTTGATGATATACTAATCTATAGCAGGTCTTGGAAGGATCATGTTGAACATGTTGACAGGGTGCTCAAACTATTGCAGGAGAAACAATTATATGCAAAAAAATCCAAATGTTTCTTTGGAGTACAAGAGGTGGAATATTCGGGTCATATTGTATCTCACGAGGGTGTTAAAGTAGACCCTAACAAAATTAAAGCCATTAAGGAATGGAAAGTTCCCACAACCATAAAGCAGTTGCGAGGATTTCTCGGGTTAACGGGGTATTATCGCAAGTTTGTTAAGAATTATGGGAGAATAGCAGCACCTCTAACAACATTATTGAAGAAAGATGCATTTTCATGGACTCCTGAAGCAACTAAGGCCTTTGAACGTCTTAAAGAGCCAATGTGCCTAGCACCGGTCTTAGCTACACCAGACTTCACAAAAACCTTTATTGTGGAATGTGATGCCTCAGGAAATGGAATTGGTGCAGTTTTAATGCAGGAAGGAAGACCCATTGCTTTTGAAAGTGGTCCAATCAAAGGAAAGTATTTACAGAAACCTATTTATGAGAAGGAAATGTTAGCAATACTGCATGCACTAAAGAAATGGAGAACTTACCTAATGGGAAGACACTTCAAGGTAAAAACTGATCATGATAGTCTGAAACACTTTTTGGAACAAGGACTATCTTCAGAAGAGCAGCAAAAATGGGTCACAAAGATGTTGGGTTATGACTTTGAAATAATCTACAAAAAAGGAAAGCTTAATGTTGTTGCAGATGCACTCTCAAGAAAGAATGAAGAGGTGGAAGCATTGATTTGTGTCATTTCTATTATCCAACCAGATTGGATAACCGAAGCAAGAGATGAATGGAAGAAGGACAAAGATGTATGGACACTCATTCAAAAGTTGCAGCAAGATCCTAGTACATCTGATACATTTAGTTGGAAAAATGATTCCTTATGGTACAAATATCGCTTATATCTTTGTAGGAATTCCCAACTAAAACAAAAAATTCTTTTGGAATTGCACACTTCTCCTTTAGGAGGACACTCAGGATTTTTAAAAACTTACCACAGGGTGAAGAAAGAATTTTTTTGGGATGGCCTTAAATCTGATATTCAAAAGTTTGTGGCGGAATGTTTGTTTTGCCAGCAGAATAAAGTGGAAACAATTAAGACCCCAGGTCTTCTACAACCTTTATCCATTCCAAGTCAACGTTGGGAGGAGATTTCAATGGATTTTGACACTGGTTTACCTAAGTCCAAAGGAAAGAGTGTCATCATGGTGGTAGTTGATAGACTTACCAAGTATGCACACTTTTGTGCATTATCTCATCCATTTAAAGCGAGTACAATTGCTACTGCATTTATGGAAACAATTCAAAAGCTACATGGAAACCCAAAGATTATTGTAAGTGACAGAGATCCCATTTTTACAGGAAATTTTTGGACGGAATTATTTTCTTGTTTGGGTACTCAGCTAGCTCATAGCTCATCTTATCATCCTCAATCCTATGGTCAAATAGAGATAATGAATAAATGTTTGGAAGGATATCTTCGTTGTTTTGTATCTGATAAGGAAGCACAATGGGTCAAGTGGTTACCTCTCATTTAATGGTGGTATAACACTTCCTTCCACACTGCAGCAAAAATGATCCCATTTATGGCACTTTATGGATATCATCCACCATCTATCACATCTTCTTTAAGGGAAAATTATAGGGTTCAAGAAGTGGAGGATCACATCAAGCATCAACAAGAAGTTTTCCAACTCTTAAAGGATAACCTAAATTTGGCACAAAATCGAATGAAACAACAGGAATATCAACATCGCAGTGAGAGAAGTTTTGATGTGGGAGACTGGGTATTTTTACAACTACAACCATACAAAAAAATGACCCTCAAGCAAGCTAAGAAGGATAATAAATTATCGCCAAAGTACTACGGTCCTTACAAGGTGTTGCAAAATATTGGTACTATGGCATACAAATTGGAGCTTCTTACTTCTTCACGAGTGCATCCAGTTTTACATGTTTCATGCTTAAAAAAGGTTATAGGGGACAAACTTCCAATTCAAACAATATTTCCAGAACTTGATGAGGAAGGAAAAACCATATTGGAACCTGAAGCAGTCACGGAAACAAGAACTCGATAGCTACAAAGTCGATCAATTTCAGAGTATCTCATCAAATGGAAGAACTTACCCATTGAATATTCTACATGGGAGGGTGAGAATTTTATACAAAAGCACCCGGAGCTACTCAAGCATTGAGGACAACACTTTTTTGAAGGAGAGGAGCATGTTAGGTCCCTATATTACTAGTATAGTCCCTTATTGTTGTTAGTGTAACCCCCTTATTGTTGTTAGTGTGACCCCCTTATTGTTGTTAGTGTAACCCCCTTATTGTTATTGTTGTACCCCTGTAACCCCCATATTGTTATTATTGTGCCCTTACATTATTATTGTTAGGTCGACTAGGATTACATTGTGACCCCACTAGGATTACATTGTGGCCACATGGACTCCTATATATAGAAAGGAGGTTTTGTCATTTGCAGCATTAAAGAATTGTTAATTTATGGAATGTATTGGAGGTTTCCCCCTCGTAGTGGTTGATTTCTAGGGTGTTGATCTCTCTTTTCTTCTATTTTTGGAGCTGGTTTCACAACAGAAAACAATATAAAAGAAGGAAGAACACAGAAACTAAGGGAGGAGACAGTGGAAGCGTAGTGAGGGAGGAAAGAAGGAACTAGTAGAATGAAAAACAAGGAAAGTGAGGCACTAGTGTTGGCTCATGTGGTCGACATCATAAGGGAAACAGGGGGACCAACAACACTAGAGGTTAGTTCAAGAACCCACATAGCCCTGCATGTATGGTATTACTCCCTTACGGTTCTATACCTACTTAATGTCTAAATACTCAAGTTACATACGATATGGTGCTATACTTTCACTCTTTGCATTCATTTAATTTCTAAATGCTAGAGTATAGTTCAGTAAATAGCACCTTCTTTGAAATTGGGATATGCATGGCCTTATTTGATGTAGACATTGATACTATGAGTTCAACCCTAATACATTGTGTGATATATGTGGGTGGTGGGGAAGCATTAATACCTACTATACACAGATTCAGACAGTTGAACACTACAATAAGGTAACTGATTGATTATCCTTACCCTTTGGAGGGTAAAAACCCTATAATTATGCCCTTCTTGTGTGTATACTAGTAGTAATGTCACTTCTTGGATGTCAATGTTATTCAGAGAGAAAACTTCCTACATGTAGACTAGTAGTAATGACATTGCTTGGATGTCACTACCACTCGGAGAATAAAAACTTGCGGTCATGTCAATTTGACCAAACTACTTTCTAGTTGGTTTGGTGGGAAATTACCGAGTCAACCTCTATGACTCCTTCCATTATTTTGTGGTCATAAATTCCTTATTTTAGTTGATTAATTTCTCTAAGGTGATTGAATTATCCGAGGGTGGAGATCCCCGTATTTGGAGTCCCTAATTTGTTAAAGGGTGGAGGCTTCTGGCTAACCTAGGCTAGTTCCTTGCTTAAAATTAACACATTCTCAATTTCTAGCATTGGGCGGAGTTTTTGAGCAACCTTAGGGTGGAGGAAAATCCCTGGAACCCCTAAAATAAGTAAGGGTGGAGATTTTCATCTCTCGAACCCCTCATTGGCTAAGGAGTGGAGAACTATGTCCTCTACATTCCCTATACAAACCTATGACTAAATACCTATATGTAGGGTCGATCTAGGACAAGACCTATGGAATCCCTGGTCAGTACACTGGGATAGGTTCTTATATGCATGTTGGAGGTGGGACAAGACCTCTAGAATCCTTGTTTATTACATCTATACATGTTCCTATATCCAGGTTGGAGGTGGGAAAAGACCTATAGAGTCCCCAGTTTGGAAACTGGGATAGGTTGCATAAGCTAGGGGATGGTAGTTGCATTTTTGGCAGTTTTCCAATGGTTGGGAGGAAAATCATGAACCTTATCCAAATTCCCATTTTGAAGTATCA
The DNA here is from genome assembly GCA_034641835.2 of Pinus albicaulis. Classification (NCBI taxonomy): domain Eukaryota; kingdom Viridiplantae; phylum Streptophyta; class Pinopsida; order Pinales; family Pinaceae; genus Pinus; species Pinus albicaulis. The sequence goes on from CM076579.1 coordinate 1,065,806,060, forward strand.
TATTAGCTATCATGCCCATAATATTTTAGATTGTTCACCACATATAAATGATATAGAATTACAAGTACTTCCTAAATTGCATGGTAGGAGGTGGATCAATGGATTTTGAATCCATGGACATTATTGTACATTCAAGCATTGTGGTAGCCCCATAATATAAATGTGCTTCCCCAAACTGGATGGTCTACATAACCTCTGGGAATATATTTCTCTTATGGAACATTAAACCTAAGGTGCGGTCTTAGGTCTCCTTAAGATTGGACCACCAGGCACCATAATATGGCACTTTAAAATACCTCATGATGTTAGGGTAGAACATCCTTTATTGGCCTACACCACTGATTGATGTCATTCCTGATGTTAGCATTATTTATTTTTCTTGACTGTCTTAAAGCTCGTGCACTGGGGATTGGATCCAAGTGTATTTTACCATGGTTTTTGGATGATTTCTCAGGTTTAAGACATTTGTAGCAGCAATTATTCCATCTACATAGCCATGGTGTGCTTCTGATCAACTTGGTGTGCCTAACCATCCTCAACCTCGGGCACAAAAATATTATATATACAATATTCATCTGATCCTAATATAATTCATCAACTTCTTCAGCATGATATGATAAATGGTGAGTAAATGTACATGAATTTCCAATAGTAAAGTTTCCTAGGATGGTTTCATGTCACTTCTTTGAAGATTTCATCTCTACCAAAAAACTAAATAATGTCATAGCTCTAAAATTGTGAATAAAATCCTTCTCTCATGTCATCCTAAAATCATTTTTCTTTTGGTATGAAATAGGCAGCCTTATGGTACACAGAAAAAACACAATGTACTAATAATTTCCAGCAACGACTTCACAGACCTCAACGAATCTATTAAACATAGTTTTGTGTCATTCTGAAAGTGAATGTGTCTTAGATGTAGTAACACTCAAATTATTTTGTATGTTGATATTTGACATCATCTGGGAAGGTGTAGTAAATAACAGAGGTGTTATCCCTTAGCTAAATTATCCCATCATTATCTCCATTTATGTTTGTTGATATTTGACAACATTTGGGAAGGAGTAGTAAATAACAATGGTGTTATCCATTAGTTAAATGATTCCATCGTTATCTCCATTTATGTTTGTTGATATGTTACAACATCTGTAATGGTGCAGTAAATAACAGTGGTTTTATCCATTAGTAAATTGTTCCATGAAGAACGAAGAAGGATGCATGTTTTACTTTAATTATGAATGTCCACAAATTATTCAATGGGACTATAAAAAGTACAAATATAAGAGAGCATTAGGAGTACTACAACATCTTTGAAACTGATGATAGATAAACTCATTAGGCTATCCTTATATAATCATAGTTGAGCATAATTTTGATGCGATGTTATTATGTATTCATATTTGGGCATGATGTCCAGTAATAGTTGTATCCCAACATTGGGTAGGACATATTGTGCATTGGGCATGATTGTTTTGAGAAAGTGTAACATATTTTACCAAATGTAAGGTTATTTATGGTTAGGCATGAGGTTATTGTTTACCTTAATACCATGTATTAGATAATATTACCAAACTTTTGTAGCCATGTTCCATTTATGGATATAGTACCTTACTACAACAATAAGGAAATAGTCATCGTTGAACTGCTCATCTAGTGGAACAACACTATCATTTGTTGCCAATTGGCAACCAAACTAGTGGATTATCCAAACCTTGGTATATAATTCCATAAATGTCATCCTTGGTAAAATTTCTTGAGGATGTTGGATATGTTGATGGGAAAACCCTTTTTGGTGCACCCTATGATTTTTGTTATAGTATTGGAACAACGCCCTCTTCTATGGGTGCAAAGTATTTGGAAAATATGAAAAAAATGGCGGAAGAGGCTTACACATCAAATGGAAATAAGAAAGTCATTCTTGTTTCACATAGCTTCGAAGGCCTATGGGTATTTTATTTATTGAACCAACAACCTTTGTAATGGCAGAAGCGGTATTTCAAACACTCAATTTTCATTGCATCACCATGCGAGGGATAGTACAAAAAATGAAGACATTTGCATCTGATAATTCTCTTGGAATTCCTCTTGTAAATCCCTTAATAGTTAGGGAAGAACAAAGGAGTTCTAAGAGTAATATTTGGCTTCTTTAAATTTTCATAAACATGTGGAAATAGGACTCTGGTCATAACATAACAAAAATATTATTCAGCTTCAACTATGCCAGAGTTATTTACAAACATAGGATTTTCTGAAGGCATTGCTCGCTACAAATCTAGAATTTTTCCTTTGACATAAAATCTGGAAGATCCCATGGTAACAATAAACCTAATGTTTGGAACAGAATTCGGTGCTCCTGAGATGTTCATCTATGGAATAGGTTGTTTGTATCAATGACTTGAATTTATTAAGGGTGATGGTGATGGGACTACAAGCTGCAGTTATCTCAAATTGGTCTGCAGTAGAAGTTCAAACAATAAAAGTGGAAAAAAATCATCAAATTACTCATACCACCATCCTTACAAATAATGATTCAATTCAAAATATATTTGGTGATATTCTCAGTGCTAATCTAAATTGGAATTTTTTTGTTCTAAAGTAGTTAGGCGTAGCACAATGTACTTATTATTGTACAATTCTACTCATGATGCTAGATAATATCATATACAAAAAACCTTACTCAAATTCATAAGCAATTGTGACTATGATTCCAAATACAGGTTAATTGTACCCCAAGTATTGGGGAATTGTTGATGTAGGATGTGTAAGCCATGGCCTCGAGTGTGCTAAATAGCTTTCAATTTTTGATGTAAAAAAAAATCATATTAAGGGTGGGTTACAGTAACCTTTATCAGATGAGCACATCCCTATTTTTCATACATAATTGTAATTTCCTATTGTCACTGTGTCATTTTAGCTTTGACTATGACCAACTCTTTTACTCCATTGAATCACAATTCCTGCAATCAAAGTCAAATATAGTGTATGGAATTTTACTTTGTATCATCTATACACATATTCTCTCTAATAGCATTGTGTGGACTATCCATAATAGCATTTCCTTGGGCTGACACAATGCCCTCCATGTCATCCTTGATGACTAGGTGCTAAAGTTACCACTTTGAGTGTCTCTTTGGACATCCAAATATGTGATTTTCACCTTGCATTTGATGTTTAGTCTTGTGGAGGGATACCCCTATTTAAGCCTTGGTATTTTTTCGCCGTTGTCACATATATGTCCTCAGATAACAACATATATCCTTAGTTTGGATCTTTCTCTAGTTGATTGGGCCACTTCTAGGCCAGTTTGTTGGATAAACCCATTTTAGGGCCACAAACAATTGTAATTCTATTAGGGCACTCTTATTTTTCTATTTAATTTTGTTAAATTGTCTTTTAATTTGGTCGATATATTGAGTGTGAAAAATTAACTACATATTTTCATATATGGTTTGTGCTTGTGACCTACTTCCTACACACACCCACAAAATGTAGGAAATTTTTTCTTGGTTATACATATGGGTTGTAGCAAATACCTATGGTTCTAACAATTAACACCCATGGTTTGACTGCTACAAAAACAATATGACTTTTTTGTGTACAATGGTTATTTATGCCATATAAGTGTTTCCAAAACTATTTAGACTACTCTTTTACTCGTTGTCAAATCTCTCTTTGAAATATCAAAACTCTAATAAACTAAAGGCTCACTTATGAAATTGTAATCTACGTGCTCTTGGATTTTCTTGGATCTTCCATCCCCTTCATATGCAAAACATTGTTCATTGTTGGTGTATCCTCCTTGTCGCTTTGGATATATATTTTTATTGTATATATTTATTGCATCTTATGGTGTATTAGTTCCATCCCTTCACACTTTGGTCAATCTTCATACCCACCTTAAAGAAAGTTTTAAGACAACATGTGATAAAGGAGGTAACTTTTAATACCAAGATGCATGAGTTATATACAACTTGTGCTTAATAGGAAAACCTTTTGTGGGGATTTGGCTTGTTTATTTACCTCGTTTACTTATATACAATGTACACATGAGATAACTTTATATCACTAAGGCACATGGTTCATACACATTTTCATGCTTAATAAATAGATCTCTTGTAGGTGTTTGACCCCTTGTTCCCCTCATGTATTTATACACATTGAGTATTTCATAATCAATGTTTATTTCATGAGGGAAGTGTCACATCTATAGGTACATTGAGAGGTCATAACCCTATTTGATTGCTTGTCATTTGTGTATTCCTTGAGCCCAAATAGTTTCCATTATATTTCAATTAAGTAGGCAATAATAGATCACACCTAGTCAATGGGTTTCACCTACCTAGGAGGAAAATTAACCCTAGGTTTTTCCTTCCCATTTAAAAAACTTTAATGACTTTTTTTTGTGTCTTCTTTGAGTTTGAAAGAGGATTAACTAAACAACATTTTTTATCTTTCCCTCTCATCTTAAATCTTTCTTTCATTTAAGTAGACCAAGTAGATCACATAATAAATTTGATATTTTCAATATTTTCTTGATTTATTCCATTATTTAATTTACTCTTCTTACTCCACATAAAAAATCACAGAAACCAAAGTATTCAATAAATTTAATTTATTTTCAATATTTTACGTGCTTAATTTGTTGTTTGGTTTTCTATTTTTACTCACATTTCACATGATGAATTTAAAAATAAAAAAAAAATCACCCTAAACTCTAGGTTCGGCAAATAAATATTAAATTCTCTAAAATACAAGTGGCATACCTTGTCCTTTTCTTGTTTTCTCCATTTTCCCCAAAAATTATGTGGTGACTCAAACTACCTAGACTAGTCTTCCTAGCTTCATTAGATTTTATTTTATAATGTGTTAGCATTTCTCTATTAGCTCATAATGTATCCTCCTTTACCTAGGGTATTCAATGTCTTAGTGTCTTGGTTTGATTGTGATCATCACTCCTTTTCCTTTAGAGGATTGTATCCCATTCCCTCTTTGGAATAATTCCACACCTACATATTATGGCAAGGTAAATATGTAAACAATCAAAGAAGACTAGAACAAATTATTTCATAAAGTAATTATTTAGTTCAATATGGTATAGAATAATAACTCCAAATATCATTAAATGACTAATGATTTGGGTAATGATAATATAAACAACATGAAGCTCTTGGCATAGTCTTTTGGAAAATCATTGTGTCAAAGTTTTGAAATGTTTCAAAACTTTAACACAATGATTATCCAAAAGACTGTGCCAAGAGCTTCATGTTTTTTATATTATCCTTACACAAATCATTATTCATTTAATGAGATTTGGAGTTAATATTTCATAACTTTGACGTTGTGATTATCCAAAATGCTATTCCAATATGTTTAACTACTGTGAAATCTAAAATCCAAAACATGAAGCTTTATAACAACTAACAACTATCAACCAACTATAACTAAAATCTACACCAACATCGACTTTATTACAATCTCTAGGAGGGTTAAATGATTGATAAAATCTCAAGGAATATAATTGAGTGCACATCTTTAATGTCCATCTCTAAAATTATAATGATACATATTACCCCTACTTTTATTAGGGGTGCCTATGGTAAAATTTTGCATTTTCACTTACATTTTGATGACTAGGGCATATTAGCGACATAAAGTAGCCTTCCTTGATGAGTTGGTTGCATCCTAATTTTTGGGAATTTTCATGTTTTTCGAGGCACGTCACGTATATTGAGGCATTGACCATACCTCTCGAAGCATTGTTGGGTCTATTTGGGCACATGTGATAATCCATGTGGAGGATCATTAAGCATATTCCTCTTTGTCCCCTTAGATCATTTTCTTCTTTGTAATCATAATAGCCTTGCCTTGGGATGACATAATGTCCTCCATATTATTATTGATGACTAGGTGTTAAATCTGCACCTTGAATTTGATGTTTAGTCTTGTGGAAGGATACCCCTAGTTTAAACATTGGTCTATTTTACCCTTTGTCAAATATTTGTCCTTCAATAACGACATGTATCCTTAGTTCGGATCTTTCTCTATTTGATTGGGCCACTTCTATGGTGGTTTGTTGGATATGCCCCTTTTAAGGCCATAAACACCTATAATTCTTTTAGGGTACTCTTATTTTTCTATTTAATTTTGTTAAATTATATTTTTACTTGGTTGGTAGATTGATTAATAAGACTAAACTACACACACCTATAAAACATAGGATCTTTTTTCTTGGTTATACATATGGGTTGTAGTTAATACCTATGGTTGTAACAATTAACACCCACATTTTGACCATTACACTAACATACTGACTTTGTTTTTGCATACACTGATTAGTAATGCCATCCAAGTGTTTCCAAATCTATTTATGTTACTATTTTACTCTTTGTCAAGTCTCTCTTTGCAACATCAAAATTATACTAAATTAAAGGTTCACTTATGAACATGTAATCCCTTGTCACTTTGCATGCTCTTGGATTTTCTTGAAACCACCATCCCCTTCACATGAAAAACATGTTTCGTTGTTGATATCTCCTCCTTGTTGCTTTGGATATATATTTTTTCGATAGATTGATTTTATTTCCAAACTAATTTAAGTGCATTATCAATCCAGGTGTTTGTAAACTTAGAAGCACAATACAACCTGTAAAGAGCTAGGTTATATTGGTTGTCACATTTTAAAACTAAGTACTAAAGTTAGCTAGTCTAGGTCAAAACTTAGAATTATAGCAGAAGTTAAAGAGTTAAGCTAAGAAAACATGACACTAAAATTAAATTAATCACATTTCTTAAAAAATAAAACACATGTACTTTAGGATATGGAATGCATTAACGTTTGTCACGCATGTTATAGTATTCTATGCAATCATGTTCAAAGGGTTTGCAACTTTTCACAATGACATCAAATGCTTATAAATGACAAAAATTGGAAACAATGCTCAAGAGGTTTAATATGATGGATTGGTAATGGGAGAGAAAGTGGATGGACACTCAGGTAGTCTTTACTCAATTTATTAGTTGGTGCATGCTTAAGTCGTCGATTTAATATAATAAAACAAGGGATAAATAATAGATCTAAATAAACATGGAACTATGATTCTTGTTGATGCAACACCAAGTGAAAATCTATGGGAGAGTTAGGTCCTTTTCCACCAAGAAAGGTAGTGGATGGCACTCATGGTCCTCTACTTGTCAATTAGATTGTCTTAATGGGTAGCAAATATTCCATGATGATTATGGCTCTTGAACAATACTTTAAACCATAAAATATGAACAACAATATATAATAAAATATGGATAGAAATGCATAGTCAAATATAGTGGCAAGCTCACATGTAAACTACAAGCATAATAACATAAAATAACTAGTATGAACAAGATAATTTAAAATACATTAAAAAAAAAAACAACAACAACAAAACAAAAAACAAAATTTAAAGGGTATGAACATGAAAGAAACACATATAAACAAGATATACTAGCATGTGCAAGATGAACAATGAATGCAGTGGATTGTATAAGCTTTGATTGTGGGGGGCCTCCATGCCTTAGCAAGCACACCTAGTGACTACCAATGATTGGAAATCAAAGGTAATGCATATATTATATGAAATAAACTTGAAGCACGCTTCAAAGTTGAAGTCTAAGATCATAAAATATTTCTTCAATGTCTTGAAATTCAAACTTACTTAGCAAGCATTTTTGTTTGATTTTATACGCAAAAGTGAAAATAAAAATAAAGCTCTCCTTGTTGATTATTATGGGCTATGCTGATCAAATCAACCTTATGAAGGGATCATATCATGGAGAGTAAAAAAATCAAATCTTAATGAAAATACAAAATTGCGATGTGGTTTTCTACTATATTGGGCAACTCATGGTTGATTTTGGTCAAGCAAATAGGTGTTCACCCATCTCGACACTGGGTAATAAAACCCATCTCTTAAATTTCAATAGGCTACCTGCATGTATGAGGAAAGATGATCAATTATGATAGTTGTTGTTGTTGTAATTGTGTTTTACAGTGTAATTATTTCATAAATTTCTAGAAATAAAAAATTACTAATGAAATACCTTAGAGAATGTATCTATTATTCAAAATATGACAAAAAGTATCATAAGCAACTTGAAATTGATTTCCTAAGGCCAAATGGAGTGATAAACCATAACAAAATGAAGTCATAATGAAGGACTGATATCTTCCCTGAACTAAGGGTACAGCATGTCCTCGAGCTCAAAATTGTCTCAAAATTGTGCGGATATCCTTGTCAAATAGATTTCATTGCTTGTAGCAAGATTTATGTATTATCCCTCGTTAGTGCTCATGATGTTTTTCCTTCTTATTGTGGTTTCCTCATGAACAATTTTACTTTGAGATTATTGTTCTTAGCTTTAAGGACTTTCTTCTTTTCATACAAAATGTTACCCAGTTAGATATCATATCATTCTCCTCCTATAGTTTCTTATTGTCCTCCTCATACCTCTCATTTTATGCTACTAGGTTCAAGCTATGATTGGTAATTAATCCATTCTGAGTTTTGAGGTATCTTTCCAATACTTCCATTTCTTGCATGATTTTCTTCATTCTCTCGGTTTTCTTTTCTTTTTGTCTAAGGCTTCTTCTTGAGAAGGCATAGAAACTTTTTCAGATTTTTTAGGAGGTATATCCCTCATAATTTCCTCAACCTCCTCTTTAGTAAGGGTGTATTCATCCTCCTCATCATTAACAATATATTCCTCGGGAAATTTGCACTTCTTTCTATGGATGGTTGTTTTTCTATGTCTCTTAATTCTAAGGACCCTAGATAATCATATAAAGTTTGTTGTTATTCATCAATGTCAACAGTGCTTTGAGCATTCCTTGTTCTTGGAATTTTAGCTAATGGATGGTATCCACCCTTCCACCCTTCCTTCGGATGGTATGACCTTTCCTTTGAATTTTATCCACCCTTCCTTCATGTTATCTTCCCTTCCTTCGAATGGTATGAACCTTTCCTTTGGATGGTATCCACCTTACCTGGTATCCACCCTATAAGGGAGATACATTAATGAATGTTGGTTCATTTTATTATTCTTTTTCAACTTATTTGAACGTTGATATTTTAATCCTCCATTTGGTATTTTGGCATATTTGTTGTACATGTTTCTCTTGTTGTATATATACATGTTCCTCTTCTTTCATTTGTCGCCCTTCCCTCATGGAACTATCCTCCTCTTCTATTGGTTCATATGAATTCATATTAACAATTTATTTTCTTTTAGGAATGACTCCCAAGTTTCCTTAGCCTTGGAAAATTCCCACTCAACAATCTTCTTGATCAATCTGTGATGATACAAACTTTAGATTTCACTAGCAGGATGTATTTGTATCAGTTTTGTTATGAAACCAGCTCCAAAAATAGAAGAAAAGAGGGATCAACGCCTTAGAAATCAGCCACTTCGAGGGGGAAACCTCCAATACATTACATAAATGAACAAATCTTGGATGATACAAATGACCAAAACCTCCTTCTATATATAGGAGTCCATGGGGTCACAATATAATCCTAGCCGACCTAACAATAATAATGTAAGGGCACAATAATAGCAATATTGGGGTTACATGGGTAAAACAATAACAATAAGTGGGTTACACTAACAACAATAAGGGATTATACTAGTAATATAGGGACCTAACAAGTTTTTTCATTTTGGTAAGACTTCTTAGAAAATAGTAGGGGAAGTTCATGGGTTTTTCTTCCCTCAAATTTTGTAGCACCTTGATATGAGAAAGGTAAATCAAATTGAATCTCCCTTCACAAGTAATGTACTTTGCACTATTAAAGTGATTTCATCCCAAGGATGTATCAGCTATGTGTTGGGCATTCCTATTTTCCAATAGAGATTTTTCCTTGACCTCTTGATGAAATATGTCCATGACTTATCTAAGTGGAAAGTTTTGACCCATTTTTCAACCTAATGAGACAATCTTGTAACTTGACTGATTTTATGCTCTAATAAGTGAATTATTAGATTATTTATCTTGGCACACTAATAATCAAATGTGAATGAAAATTTTGTGGATATATTGATGTTATAGACTTTGAATTGTGAAAGGAAATCTACCCATTTTTTTTCTTCCAAAATTTTGATGGTGTCACCGTGATATTTAGACACATCAAATCCATTTGGTTCGGTTCTTATTGCCATATTTTAATCCCTATGACAATTTCTAGGCCAATATTGTATTTTGATGCCAAATGTGTGCCAAACTCTTTGAAAAGTGTATAAAAACAAGTTAATGCTTCTTACTTTGAAAAATAAAAATGATAGAATGTTTTTACCATAAAAATTATCACAATTTTAATTATAAGAAACAAGGGTATAATTTCTCTAACTTTCAATGTAAATATTAGGCATAAAATATCAACAAGAGCAAGATAGCTCTAAGGTTTTCAACTGTAAATGAACCAAAAGCCAAACATGTTTCTGAATCATGATATCTTTCAAAGAAGTTTAAGATTTAAAATTGACCCTTTTAATCTGAGTAAGTTTTAAACCTCTATGAGCTTTTTGACTTGAAATTTCAAAACATATTGCTTCTTTCTACTTTTGGTGTACACACAAATCAATATTATGACTATTCTAATCTTGGGAACTTTTAAAGGCAAAACAATTATTTCATATTGAGAAAAATATCTGAATGTCGGTCATCATAAACCCCTTTTAATACTGTGTAAATTTATAAGCGAAGGAACCTTTTTTTAGTGAAATTCCCTAAGTCTTTATGAACAAATTCTCAAGTTTCCTTAGTGATATATCTATGAGAAAGGGTCAAATTCCTTTAGGGACTATATTTGAGTAGTAATCCCTTATAAAAATTCAATTTGTTGTCTCTAAAAAATGAATTTCTACACTAAAAAATAGTTCAAAGGAGAGTTCAAAGGTTAAATCGATTTTCAAAATGGAATCAAAATGTGGTTTCTTTGTGTCCCAATAAACATTTTCTATGTGATTTTTACCAACAAAAATAGTGCTACTGCAAAAAATATTTCAATGTTCATAGTTTTTTTTCCATCATGGCTATATAATACACATGGTTTTTAACTTCCCTTGCACATGATATTAGCTCATAAAAACATTTTTTCTCTTCTCTTGAGATGGAAATTATACATACCTTTGTTCCTACTCTTTTAAAAGTTGATTTTTGAGTTTTTTTTACAACCAAAAATATTCCTTTTGTGCTCTAAACTCATACTTCAACCTGACTGCAAATTTGTGCTCTATTAGGGTTCGACCTTTGGTCAAGTTATAAACTCACCCTTTTAGATTTCAAAATATTCTCTATCATGGTTGCAAAATCGTGCTTTGATGGGATTATAAACTTGGCTCTATTCGAGTTACAATCTTAACTTCAAATGAGACTTAGTCTCCCAACCTTACTCCTTTAAAACATTACACGAGACTTATATTGATTGTCCAGATTTTGTATACAAACTCCCTTCAAATCATAGTGCAAGATAAGAGAAAAATGTGATCTATGAAGGAGAATTAAAGAAAAGTATTGAAAGAGTTTTTTTCAATACTAAAATAGATTATATCAAATGGGTCCTTTTACTCACAAACTTCACTTTTAATAACTCAATTTATTCCTTTTTGGGAGATCGATCTCCTTGTCATTATGGCTCATAAGTTACATGTCATTTACATATGTTGAAAACTTGATTTCCCACCTTTTTAATTTTCATCCTCTTCATCATAATCTTGCAATGCCACTTAGGTTAATCATTACTTTCTATTTTATGACCAAGTATCACTTAATTTAATGACTATGTTCTCAATTTCTAGCATGACTACTTTACCTCTTTGAACTTGATTACTTCATCATTGGAATCTCTTTTTCAGGTTATTGTCATGTCCTTAATCATTAAAATTGTTGCTATGATTATGAAATGGTAAAGGATAAAATAATATGAAATTGTAAGGCATGGAGAAAATAAAGTAAGGTATACAACAAATTCTATATTGGAAAAATATGCTAAGGTAAGTTTTTTATGGAATTTTTTTAAGGTAAACACATAATTTTGGGGTTTTTATACCAACATTTTTTTTGTGATAACTAAATCCTAAGGGAATATATTCGATGTGAGATTTTTAATTTGAAAAATTAATGAAAGAACCTAAACATTGTAAAGAAAATTATCAAACCTCCTCTTCTTTGATGTGGCTAGATTTAGATTGTTTTGTCATGCTGACGAGTTTTTTGTAGTAGATAGCTTGAATCTTCGATACTTTGGTTGATGTCAGAGTTGTCTCATCTTCATATTTTTAGCCTTGGGAGCTCTTTTTCTTTAATGCAAATTTTGATTATTTTCATGTAGTTGCTTATTCTCTTCATTTATTTGTTCAACTTCCTTTATTAGAGCCAATTTTTTTGTGCCTTGAAATGTTGAGGTATGTTTCCTAGAATATCACCAAAAGTTGTGATATCATTCAGCATAGGAAATAATATTGCCTTGTTGCTAATTTTTTGTTGACGATCTCCTTGTTTTGAATAGGTGTTGATGTTATTTTTTGTTGGAGCTTTGGAAGAACTTGGCATTCTTGATTATGTCATCTACAATATTCTTAACATATGGAAGTAATTGCCTTGTAGATGGATAGAATGTTTGTAGTGGAACAAGATTAGGACCTTTTCATATGAAGATAGTAATACATCAAAATTTTATGTAGGTGATTATGTTGTACTCATTTATAATCTTTTAAAGTAAAAATATATACAATAATTTGAAAAATGTTTTCTAAAGCATTCTCCTCAAATTATTCTAATTGTTATTAGAGAGTATTTACAATTTTGAAACAAAAACCAATGGATGGATATTTTATTTGGAATTTTCATCAACTAATTGCTTGGTTTTTCAATGAAAATTCAAGTTTAGGTTGTGCGAGCAACGTTGATTTTCACAAAACTTTTTATTATTTTTTTCTTTTATATATTTTTTCTTATTATTATTTTTTAAATACTTTATTGGAAAATTAAATTTCCGAACAAAGTAGTAGAAGTATTGTTGTCAATACCCACAACTTGCATCTCGGATTGCTAAAATATTAGGGAAATAAAGTCTTCATGGTTGGGGGGTTTTTTGTAGAGTTTCAGTGTATGGCCATTAACTAAAAATGAGACTCCTTCCTCATCAACTATCTTTATCTTAACTTATTCATTGTCGAACAATTCCTCTACTTCATACGGGTTAAGCCAATGAGAAGTGAATTTTCCCTGGAAGTCTTTGAATTTTGAATCAAAGAGAAAATACCAATCATCGACTTTGAAATCCTTCTTTTTAATGAATTTGTCATGCCAATTTGATCTATGTTGTTGCATTATCATATTTTGTTGCATGTTTTTTTATTCATTTCATCTAGTTGATTTAATTACATTATTCTTTCCTTTTGGGTTTCAGATAAATTTAACCCGGTTGCTAATATGAACATTTGGACTGGGAATACAATCAAAAGGAGAATTTTTTTACAAAATACTAGTTCATAAGGAGTAAAACTAGTAGCACTTATCCAAGTTGTTCTACATGTACATGAGTCTTGTGGAAACCTACCTACCTAGTCATTTATATGCAATTGGAATGTCTTAGTCATGTTTGTTTCTCTAATCTTATTAGTTGACTCATTTGGCCATTGGCTTGTGGGTGGTAAGGAGTGGATTTCATGTGCTTGATTTTATATTTTTCTACTACAAATTGCAATAACTTGGAGGCGAATTGTGCTCCTTGGTTGGTGAAAAAATCTCAAGGGACTCTAAATTTGACAAAGATGTCCTCAAAAGGAAAATTGACCATTGATTGCTCAAAAATTCTTATTAATGATTTAGCTTCTGCCCATTTTGGTAACATGGTCATAATAAACTAGAATGTACCTCTTTCCTTTTGATTTAGGGTTGATTGGACCAATGAAATGTACAACCCATTTTTCAAATGGTTCTAAAAGAACTTGTGGTCGCAGGGGCATTTCGTAAGATGTTATTAGTTAGCCAAGGGCCTTTGACACCTATCACAATTTCAAACATGTTGTCTTGCATATTTGAATAGGGATGGCAAATAATAGCCTTAATTAAGTATTTTATAGGCAAATCTTTTGCTTGCAAAATGGACATCAGAGTGTCCATTATAACAAGATTTTAAGATATCAACTATTTTATCATCTCTAACACACTGTCTAATAATAAAATCAATTCATATATAAAAAAATATTTCTTTTAATATGACTATATCTAGACAATAATTTGAAAAACTTTTTCTAAAGCATTCTCCTCAGATTATCCTAATCGTCATTAGAGCGTACTTACAATTTTGAAGAAAAAACCAATGGATGGATCCTTTATTTGGAATTTTCATTAGCTGATTGTTTGGTTTTCCAATGAAAATGTTATTTACCCAGATCAAAATAACACAAAAACATAAGAATAGATAGATCAACGCCTTGATAATAAGCCAATTTGATGAAGCAACCTCCTTTTACATCACATAAATCAACAATTCTTGGATGATTCAAATGGCAAGACTTCCTTGGTATATATAAGAGTTTAAATGGTAAAACTATAATTAGGACCTACATAACAGTAATAATGTAAGGGAAACATAATAATAATAGTGGGATTCTATGGGGCATAGAAATAAGAATATAGGGGCTACATTAGTATTATAGGAACCTTCAAAAAAAAATTGTACTCAACGCTTGAGTAGTTCTGGATGCTTCTATAAAAAATACTCATCTTACCATGTGGAACTTCAACAAGTAAGTTCTTCAACTTAATGAGTGATCTAGGGGATCAGAAATATTCTCAAAAAAATGAAAGCACTCGAAATTGCTTGAAACCAACGCCAGATCGTAGTGCTCTTCATCCTGAATCCAACGTCGCTTGAATCTCCTCAAACCGATGTTGAATGATAAAGTTATGATGTTCTAAATTTTTGGCTAAATAGTCAAAAAAGTCAAACAACAAGGTTGATTGGGTTGTTGACTGGGCAGGTCATACATTGACGTCAACAACTGACTAGGTGAGCACAATGGGCGGTGTTAGGAATTTGTAATTTTAGCAGATTGGTGAGACTAAAACTGCAGAGACAACACTTGAACCACTTTGGGATTCTAGGATCTAGCCCTCCTGAATCTAGAGAGGGATCTCTCTATAAGTGCAAAGATTGATTTATCTTTTAAGGCTTTTGGGTAATGATATTAGGCTAGTTATGAAGAACAAGGTTTTTGTTTGTTTTGGTTGGGCAAAGATATGTGAAGGTGAAGGAAGTTTAAATGAAGGGTTAAGTGAAAATTGATTCAACTAAGAAGATAGGCAAGAAATAGCTTCAATCCATTGGGCTATGGAGTCATAGTAGGATTTAATTAAAACAGCAAGGTTCAAGAGTGGTCCATGGGGCAAGTCATCTATGTATAAGGATCTTTAAAGTTGATTTTATGGAATGAAATCAAACAATAAGAAGGGGAATTAAACAAATGAAGAACAAAGAGCAGCCTAAGATCAAGTAAATACTTTGAAACTATCCTGATTTTGGCATACACTTAAGAAAGACATAAAATTAATCTAAGATCAGGTAAGTACTTCGAAACTAGCCTGCTTTTGATGCACTTTCAATAGAGAAAATTTAAAACACGAAAGAATAGCTTAAGATCAAGTAAGGACTTTGAACCTATCCTGCTTTCAGCATACTCTAAGGGAAAATTTTCAAAGCAATTGTTGGAGAAGAAACTAGAGGACAGGGCTCACCATAAACTTCCCTAGCTCTGCTTTACTTAGCAAACTTATCAAGACCACACATGAGGTAACAAAGAATAGTCTAAGATCAGGTAAGGACTTTGAACCTAGCCTGCTTTCAACATACTCTTAGGGAAACTTTCAGACAACCTTTGGAGATAAACTAGAGGACAGGGCTCACCATAGACTTCCCTAGTTCAAATTTACTTAGCAGACACTGAAAATAGCATTCAAGAACAATATTTAGTTTAGACAGTAGGACGAGGGAACACTAGAATTCCTAACTGCTTGGACTGAATTGAATCATTCTTAAATACACAATTTTGGAAGAAAACATGTAGATAAATCTTATCAGTAAGAGTAGGGTACTTTTGACAGTAAATCCTAACTCTATAATTGTTGTTCTTTATCAGAGAAGATGGACAGAATGGAAATAGAAATAAAATAACAATTTACAATAAGAAAAACATCACCATTGACATAGACCAGGATCCCATAAATCAGCTTGTATTTGATACTTAAAACCAGTTACAATCTTCAAGTCCAATGGTTCTCTACAGCTTCAAACTTCTCATCTTCAACTTAGGTATCTTCAATTACAAACAGAGCTTATAGCAGCTTCAGTAAACTATTTACAGGCAATAGATATGCAGTGACCAACATTATCTCCTCTTCTTCAGAAGTATTTATAGAAGAAATGAGGAGGTGGGGCGTGAATAAAGATCTTCTAGGTTCAATTAATACAGTTAAATGCCTCTCGGCCTTTGAGGGGATCAATGGAGAAGATTTCAGATATTTCTTTGTATTAATTGTTTTGCATTAAGTATTAAGCTTGTTGGGAAGATTTTGTTGACTTTAAGGCTCATTCTCATCTTTGTAATAACTCTGCTGACAGTTTGTAATAATTTCTTTGATTGAGGTTCCTGCGCCTGCTGCTGCTGCTGCATCCTGCTGCGCCGCCGCCTCCTGCTGCATCCTGTCGCTCTGCGCAGCTGTGCCTGGGCGCTGCCCTCTCGGCCGTCCCTGCTCCCGTCCCTGGTCCTCTCGCCCTCAGGTACTCTCGGCTCAGTCTGGTTCCTTCTTTGCTCCACCCTCGGGGATTCTCTGATCCGTTCCCCTGCCAGATCTGCTGGGCTCCGCTCCTCTGCTCAGGGCCTCTTCCAGCAGGATCTGTCCGGATATTTTCCTGCTTCTCATCGGCTCTGAGATGCTTTGTCTTCTGATTTTTCTTTGTGCAGATTGGGTGTGCTTCTGCTGATCAGATATTCTCGGCCATGGAGACCCAGGGCTCACCCCTCGGTCCTTCGCAATCTCCTCCCCCTGATGCTAAAGTTTCTTTCTCCTCTTTGCTAGCTTCGTTGCCTAAGAAGAAGAAGTCTGAAGCCGCCAAGTTTGTAAAAAAAAATTCTGATGTTCCTGAGGTAAACCTTCCTCCTGAGGGCTCGATCCAGGTCGCTTTGTCCCTCGCCAAAATCAACGGAAAATTGGGTTGTTAAGAACTGGATCCCGCTGATCAAGAACAAAGTCACTTCATATTTCCTGGGAAGAGGCTACTTCCTGTTTGAGTTCAACACTGAGGAGGACAAAGACTTGATCTTCAAGAATGGGCCCTATTTCATGGGCCCTCAGGGTCTCTACCTCAATAAATGGACCCCTGACTTTGATCCGGCCGTGGATGTCCCGACGGCAGTCCCTGTCTGGGTTCGGCTCCCAAATCTTCCAGTGCACTGTTGGAACTGGGATTCCCTCAAGCACATAGGCAATGCATTGGGAAAGTTCATTGACAGAGAAAAAAACAATGATCAGTATGATTGCGCCTGAATCTGTGTCGAGGTGGACTTAGGGGTGGGACTCCCGGAGGCTATCAAAATAAAGGTTGGCAGTTGGACGCATGTGCAAGTGCTGGACTATGAGCAGCTCCCTTTCAAATGCCGTAAATGTCACATATACGGTCATTTTGCAAGAGGGTGTCTGAACAAAGGGGAAGCAGAGAAAGGAAAGGAAGATGGTTGGAATCAAGTTAAGCGGTCAAAGACCTCGCACAAGAAATTTGGGGCCCCAAATGGCCAAGGCCCCCAGCCTGCCTCCGCCCAAAATGTTCCTCCGCCAAAAATTCAAAAAAATAGGTATGAGTTCTTAAGATTTGAAGAAGAGGTTCCTCAGGAAGAGGATAGGCAAGATAAACCCTCTAAAAAAATGGCCTCAGCAGGATCAAGACCTGAAGAAAGTGCCACAGCAAGAAATAAGGATAAGCAAACAGAAGCCTCCGAGGAGGAACATGACTCGGAGGAGTCAAAGGAGGAAGGAGAAATAGGAGATACGCAGACATCGATCAGAAGATCAGCAAGGGGCCGCAAAACTACTAGAGAAAAGAGAGATCAGGAAACTTAGAAAGAAAAACTTTAGGGTAGTCAGCCCACTCTGGAGAAACTCCTTGGCAAAAATCCAAAGATATCTAAAAACCAAGCACAGGGTTCCAAGGGAGCCCAACATCATAAAAATAAATGATGAAGATCATCTCCTGGAATTGCAGAGGAATGGGGAGTAAAGTGAAAGAAGAAGAAACGAGAAGCCTTATTAGAAGAGAAGCCCCAAATATTCTTCTGATTCAGGAGACCAAAATGGAGGACAATGAGTTTCTCTAAACTAGTAAAAAAATTTGGAAGGGAAGCAGAGGCCAAGCAGTTTCAGCACGGGGAGCCTCTGGGGGGCTGGGCTCTCTCTGGAATCCTCTCAAGTATAGGTTGGTCACTGAGATACACAATACCCACTGGTTGTTCTTGAAGCTACAACCTGTGGACTCAAGGGAGACATTTTGCCTTTTTAATGTCTATGTCCGAGTAAATATAGGGGAGAAAAGGGAGTGTTGGGACTCCGTCAGACATCTGTTGGAGTCAGAGAACTTGGAAAACATCATTATTGCGGGTGATCTAAATCTCACTCTGCACATGGAGGAAAAGAGAGGAGGCACAATCGTAAGGGACCCAGCAAGGGAGTGGGTGGAGGATCTAATGTAGGACTGGGATCTGCTCGATATCCCCTCAGGAAATGGTAAGTACACATGGTCCAATAAAAGAATAGGCCCCGGTCACATTGATGCTAGACTTGATAGATGTTTGGTGCAGAGTTCTTTTCTTTTGTTGGTCTTAGAATCCAGATTGCATATCCTCCATTACAGTGTTTCAGATCATAAGCCTATTATGCTTGAGATGTTGGATCACAAAGATCTTGGCCCCATACCTTTCAGATTCAATCCTCTTTGGGTCAAGGATCCTGAGTTCATGAATTTGGTTTAGGACAGTTGGAATTTTCCAGTGAAGGGTTCTCCTTTCTTCATCTGGGAAGAAAAACTTAGAAGACTGAAAGTTGTTCTTAAATCATGGGCCAAATCTCTCCCCTCCCCTGCAAAAGAGAGAAAGCAGGCCCAAGACAGACTTTCTCAGCATCATGCTCAAAGTGAACATGTAGAAATCACTAAAGAAGTGCTAGATAAGGAAGCTGAGCTTTAGCAAACCTTCCATAAAGCCTACCTTTCGGAGGTAGAGCATTGGAGACAAAAGTCTAGGAGTTTATGGCTTAAAGCGGGAGACAGAAACTTCGCCTTCTTTCATAAAAAAGCTCAAGCTAGAAAGAGCTTCAATTCTATTGCAAAAATCAAAGAAGGAAACTCGACTCATAAATACTTTGGAAGCATCAAGAGAGCAGCTTTCAATCACTTTAAAAACCTGTACAGAGAAGAGGGAGTGACTGATCCAAACTCTAAATTTTTGGAGGTGGTTCCTCCTAAGATCTCTCCTTTAATGAATCAGCATCTAGAAGCTAAGATCTCTATAAAAGAAATAAAATATGCTCTCACCGACATGGAGCCCGACAAAGCCCCAGGCCCGGATGGCTTCACTGCAATATTTCTTTAAACCTATTGGCAGACTATGGAGAAAGACCTCTACAAAATGATCTTGAAATCTCAAAATTTCCAGAAAATAGGGGGCAGCACTAACTCTGCCTTCCTTGCCCTCATACCCAAAGAAAAGGGCGCTAAAGATTTTAATCGGTTCCGCCCCATCTCTCTTTGTAATATTGGATATAAAATAATCACAAAGGTGATTGCAAATAGGCTAAAAGGCATCCTCCCAGCCATCATCCCGGAGAATCAAGGCGGGTTTTTTCAGGGGAGACAGCTTGCTGACAATTTCATTCTAGTGCAAGAGGCGATTCATTCGAGCCATCTTCGCAAAGAGAAAGGTATGGTAATTAAACTAGACTTGGAAAATGCTTTTGATCGTGTCAGACTTAGTTTTCTTTGGGAAGTCTTGCATAAATTTGGCTTTGGAATGGGCTTTA
The DNA here is from genome assembly GCA_034641835.2 of Pinus albicaulis. Lineage (NCBI taxonomy): Eukaryota > Viridiplantae > Streptophyta > Pinopsida > Pinales > Pinaceae > Pinus > Pinus albicaulis. The sequence continues at coordinate 1,065,826,161 of CM076579.1, forward strand.
GCAATTGGATCCGTGCTTGTATTGTCGATCCCTGGATCACTCCCTTGGTGAACGGGATAGTAGCTGGCTTCTTCAAAGCTTCTAGAGGGCTTAGGCAGGGTTGCCCCCTCTCTCCGCTTCTCTTTGTCCTCCATGTTTCTGTCCTGAGCTTCTATCTAGATCATAAATTGGTTGATCAAGAGATCCTGGGGCTCAACATAGCCAGAGGGGGAAAAAATTTAAATCACACTTTTCTTGCTGATGATACCCTCTTGTTAGGGGCTGCCTCTATTAGATCCGCCTTAAAGTTCAAGGAGGTTCTAGACGATTATAGCGAAGCTACAGGCAGCAGTTTGAACAAAGGTAAATGCAAAGTTTTTTGTTGGAATATCTATGCCTCCATTCTTTCGGCCATCACCAAAATCCTTGGCTTTACTGCCTCCCTCAGTTGGACCTCTTTTACCTACCTAGGCCTTCCTATCTTCCGAAAACTAGCTTACAGCAGAGACTGGATCCCTCTATTGGATAAATTCAAGGCTAAAATTCAAGCATGGGGATTCTCATGGTTAAACCTTGCCGGAAAAACTGTCCTCATCAAATCTGTTCTCAGTAGTCTCCCCATCTTTCAATTCTCTGTAATCCTAGCTCCCATTGGCATCATCAAGAAAATGGAAGCCTACATTCACAAATTCTTCTGGAAAGGTGGCAATCACAATGACAGGAAAACCCCTTTGGTAAGCTGGGAGAAAATCTATAAGCCTCAGAATGAAGGGGGCCTAAATTTCAAAGATCTCAGCCTCCAAAACACAGCCATGGGAGCCAATATTTTCTGGAGAATCATTGGTCCACACCCAAGGTGGGCGCAAAGAGCTTTATGGAGGAAGTATTTCATGGGGAAGCAGAAAAGATGCCTGGAAACCTCACTGCGCACCTCAGGATTGCAATTGATCAAACTATGTCACAAAGCAGCTCCTTTAATCAGAGACAGAGCGTATTGGATACCTGGCAACGGCAAAGAAGTCAGAATATGGGACGACAGCATCATGATGCATCCCCCATTATCGAGCTACATTTCTCTGCAAGCGCTGCAACTGTGGCCAGACAGAGCAGGTTGTGTTTCAGTATGGGACATTTCGCTGTGGGCTGGCAGCAACTGGCTGCGATGGAGACTTCCGCTTGTTCCTCCAGAGCTGATACAAGAACGTGATCTCCTTCTCTCTCTGTTGAACGATAAGGCGCCTCTACGCGTTGGAAGGAAGGACGCCCGTGGTTGGGGAGCCGCCCCAGGGCTGTACACTATTGCGCAGGGGTATAAAAGCCTCCTAGAGCGTCCACATGTCCCCCCAGACCCTGCTGTGTGGAAGGGGCTCTGGACTTACAAAAACATGCCAAAAGTGGACTCATTCTGCTGGCTGTTATGCCACAAAGGAATTTTAACAGAAGACAGATTGAAGAAGAAAGGGTTCCAAGGTCCCTCATGATGCCACTTATGTTGTGACAGTGAAGAGAACGCCTAGCACATTATCTTGGACTACAAATTCTCAAAATAAATCTGGAAGAACCTCTTGAGCCATTGGAAAACAGAATTCATCTTACCTACGTCTATCTCTGACTTATTTGCAAACTGGCGAAAATTCTACCCAGAAACGTTCCAAAAAATGAAAGTTTTAAAGCTGCATGGATCTCCTTGCCGAAATTTATCTGCTGGAAAATCTGGCTGGAGAGAAACAGAAGAGTCTTCAGAGATGAAAGTTTAAATCCACAGTTCACCATCATCAAAATAAAAAGTCCATGGAAAGAAAGTCTGGGGGAACACTTGTCGGACTCGAACCTAACTCAGCAAGACTTAAACTGGGGTGCCTCGTTGGATCTCCAATTCTCTGGAGAAACAAGGCAACACAAGGATACAAAAGAGTGGCAATTCAGAGGGAAGGAGAATGAGCTATCTGATTTTCTCATCAGGCAATCCAGATACACTCTGTTCTTCGATGGGGCAGCGAAAGGCAACCCCAGATTGGCTGGGGCAGGAGGAGTTGTAAAGAATAAGGAGGGCAGAATTGTGACTAAGTTCGCTTGGGGATTAGGACAATCCACCAGCATTCAAGCAGAAGCCTTGGCACTTCTTCAAGGTCTCAAGCAAGCAAAGGCCTTTGGTCTATCAGATGTTAATATTATAGGAGATTCTCAGTCCATTATTATAGTCTTATTGGAGGATTCTTCTCCTGCAGATCTCAGATTGGCAAGAGTGATTTCAAGAATCAGAATTCTGGTGAAATCTTTTCAGACTGCAAATTTCCTTCATGTATTGAGGGGGAACAATAAAGATGTTGATTTGGAAGCCAACAGGGCGGTGCCACTTCCTGCTGGCTCTCTCTTGAAAGACGGAATTGAGGAGTGGGACTCCATCCCATAAAATAAAGTTATGTTTTACTGCATTATACTGAAACAGTTTGTTTGTACATTTAATATAGGAAAATTAACGGAGATAGATTCTCTAGTCTCGAGTAAAAAACGTGGATATCCAAATTTTGGGGCCTATGATCAGTTAGTGGAAGAAATTTCAAGGGCTATGCCCGACCTATTGTAACTGGTGAAAGGCATTTTGGCCAATATCTAATATAAATCCATATCTGTTTCTGTATAAAAAAAATAATTTCTTTGATTGAATTAACTGTTCAGCTGTATTGAGGAAAATATCATTGACTGAGGCAATAACTCTACCTCCTTTGAATGCTTTAATGCTGCAGGTGTCTTTTGGCAGCTGAGAGGAATCAATTAGCCTCTGATGTGGCAGTGGAGGCTTTCTCGGAATAATAGATATTATTGTTTTTCTTTAAACACTGTTAATTTGATTTAGCTCTGTGTGTTAGGCATAATTAGGCCTAATTTCTGTCTTTGTTCTTCAATTGTGTTTTATTGAATGGATTAGGCTTTAGATAGTCGGCTCGGGCCGTAATCCCTCAAAACTGTGTAAACAACCTTCAATCTTTCATCTATGCTGACTGGATCTTCTAACACTGATACTCTTTATTTAATTAAATTTTTATGTGTCTTGTTGATGTGCAGGTGCACAGAGGGATTTTATAATGGTGCCATTGTTCATGAGGCACCGGAAAAATTGGATGTGAAACCCTGTGGAACAATCTCTTTGATGAATAAAGGCCTGGGGGATCGTCATCCCCGGCCTTCAATTCTTTTTCTTTAAATTTTGATAAAAACCATTAAAACCTGCATAACAAAGAAAAAATTAGAAAATCCTGCATATTTTGGGTTTAGACTGCTTTGGAGGCTGGGGTTAGATCGTAGCCGTTGGATGAGAGCATCCAACGGCAGGGATTGCTCGCGGAGGTAAAAAAGGAGGCGGTTGAAAAAGTGGTGAGGAGATTAAGTTAGAACCGTTGATCTCTAGAGATCAATGGTTGAGATCAATTGTAAACATATAAAGCGGAGGGGTCACTTTATAATGAAACGACGGAAAATATAAGGAAAATGGGCAAAAACCTTAATCGGCAGCGAAAAAGGCATGGATGAAATTTTGGGTTTCTGAAAGGATTGTGGGCCATCGGATGAGATCGGCCTCAAAGATCAACAACGGAGGTTGATCGATGGAGTCCCTTGGAAGAAAGGCTGAGGGAGATAATGTAATGGCTGGATTAAATTGGGACTGTTGATCTGCAGAGATCAATGGTGGATAATGAACACGATGGAATGCAATGTAAATGGGGAAAGCGGTTTCAGATAAAGAAACCATGGGTTTCGCGCAGCAAAAAGGCAGATAGGTGGTTTAACCTTTTTGAACGCAGTATGCGTTAGAGCCCGACACGTGGCATTTCAAAACCACCCTCATCGCGTAATTTTGGAACATTATCTTTCGGGCTTAAATCTACACGAAACTACATGCTGACCATTAGATCTGGGGCGTCAGATCGAGCAGTCGAGAGGAGAGTGCGATAAGATAAGATGCGTGGGTGGAAAGAGGTAGGGCAGTTTTGATCTAAACTGTTAGATCAGGGATGAACGGTGGAGATTTAATCCGGAGAATGGTAGGACCCAAAGGATTTGGGCCTATCGAGTTGATTCTAGATCGTTGGATCGAGGAATGAACGGTCCAGATTAAATCTCGGGGTCAAACGAATAAAAAATGAGGTGAGGGGTTGGGCGGAGAAAGGGCCAATGTGGGTCGTTGATCTACAGAGATCAATGGTGGAGATCTCATTTAAAAATTTAATACAGCGGGTTTCATGATTTTTAACAAAGGGGCGAGGATTGATCTGGACCGTTAGATCTTATTGTATGGACGGCCCAGATGCAATTGGAGGATTTGCGATTGGAGGAGGAGAGAAGAAAGGGCGCCGATGCGATTATATGTGGACCGTTGATCTGAGGGCCAGATCGACAGTGGGGAATGAATCGGAGGTCCAAAGGCGGAGGGATGGGCTATTGAACAGAACAATAAGGGCCATCGGATCTGGGCCTGGCGGGGAGAATCAACGGTTGAGAAGCCATCGGGAGATCGCCAATCGGGAGGGGGCAATAAAATATTAAAATGCACCCAATGAAATCTCCGATGCGAGATTCCGAAGGCCGTTTGATTGGTTTAAGATCAATGGTCGGGAATGATTTAGACCGTGAACCGGTGGAACCCTTTAAAACATAAGAAAATCGGAATTTTTATGAAAAACAAAGGATATTTTGTATCGGGGAGGGGTTTTTATATTATGTTTAGCGCCCGGTTGCGGGGCCTTTGGGTATATGAAAAGATGAAGGGATCGGGGGATATAAAGAAGAGGGGCCAATCGGAATCGGGGCTTTTCCTTTAAACAAAGAAACGCGCCCATTGAAATCTCTGATGCGAGATTGCGCAGGTCGTTGATTGGTCTAAGATCAACGGTGGAGGTTCGTCCAACCAATGAACCGGCGGGCTGTGTTATAACATAAAAAATGGGGTATTTTATGAAATACAAAGGGAAAATCCGCATCGGGGAGGGTTTATTCAATTTTTTAGCGCCCGATTGCGGGCTCCAGGTTATGCGAAAAGAAAAAGGGATTGGGGGTTTATAAAAAGGGGCCAATCGCATTGGGATTTTTATAAAACCAAAAATTCATGCGCCCATCACAAGTTCTGATTGCGATAAGTGCTTGGGACTTTAACTCTTGGTCCTGGGCGTGGGTATATGGTGGGGAAGTGTTTTAGGTCTTAGCCCAAAGGGGCTTAAGGCTTATAATGAAAAAATGGGTTTTTCATGAATTTTCAAGGATTTTCAAAGGATTTGAAAACTTCCGATAAGGCAAAAAAAGGATTTTAAACCTTATCAAAGGGGTTTTTATGAAAGGAAGAAGGGAAATGAGGAAAAATAGAGGAATTTCATGGGGAAAAAGGGGATAAAAATGGAGGTTAATCTCGAGTGAAATCAGGGGTAAAATGAGGGGAAAATGGAATTTTTTGCAGCAGTCTTTTCATCATGAAAACAGCAGATTTTTCAGAATTAAGAGGGAAACAGCAGTGAAGATTAATCAAAGAATAAGATGTCTTCATAAGACTTCAAGAACTAACAATTTTTCAATAAAAATTGTTTCTTGAAGGCTTCAAAAATGATTTAGCCACCATTTGAGATGACAAATTTTATAGGTGGCTAACAGGCGGTACAGGAAAATCATGTGCTACAATGTGGCAATATCGTACAAGACTAGTTGGTGCATTTTCATTGGTTGAAGGGTTATGGTAAGGGCTAATCATGGAGTGACACGTGGCCCAATCCCAGGGCACCATGTGGCACTCCGAGAGAGGCAAAAAAAAAATTATGGAGATCGGTTGACATCGCCGGAGTCGAACTAGTAACCTCTGCTGCGAAAACTAGCAACATTACCAACGGGCCACACAATTATTTTTAATATATACAATGTGCCACATTTATTTAAAGGGGATTTTTTTGAACGATGGTGGGAGGGGCGGGGCACTTGGCCCCAACCCCCAGTTCTATCAGTGGTAGGTGAACATTCAGCACGGCGGAGGGGGTGGACAGGGTGGCACATGACCCACGTTGACCCCTAGTCCCATGACCATCATATGACCATGGAACACGGCGGAGGGAGAAGAGCGGCAGAGGTAGGTGATTAGCCCAACCCTTAGCCACGTAGCACTTTGCGTGACCCCGATTTGGGAGTTAAGGGTGTTATTGGCGCTTTTAACTAGGCGACAATTTGCGCCATTTTCAACAGGATTCATGTCGGTGCCAGGTTAAATTGTCACTTGTCGGTTGGAGGAAAGGTTTAATTCGTAGAATGGATAGCTAGAATTTAAAATTTGCAAAATAATTTGTAGATTTTTTTTCAAGGAGGCATATCTTGCTCATTTTTCAACCTTTTTGAGCTCAAGAAGAGCCTCGATAGAGGTTTTTTATCATTTTGAAGCCAATGGAAGCACTATTTTTGCAATTTGAGCACTATAAATTGATGTAATTTTATATTTGAGCATATAATTGAAGAGGCCCAACATTGGAAGTTGGACCCGGAGAAGTAGACCAGGAGGGGTGAACTCCATTATCAAATTGTTGTTTTTGTTGTTGTTTATGGTTCATTTTTCTCCATTTTCTTTCTGAAAACTAAGCTAAAAAGATTAAGTTTATGTTATTTTTCAACTTGATACATTTCCCACAGGACATAAACTTGCTTGCAAACTTTTTAAGAAACCTTCAATTTTTTAATTTCGTATCATTTTGGTATCATAGCATGGTTGTTTTGAAGGTTTGACTGTGTTTGAAAGTGTTTTCTAATGCTTTAAAGCTAAATTTGAAAGAGGAGAAGGAGCGCTTGAAGAAATAAATCCTAAAATTGGTTCAAGGAGGTCACTAACTCCTCAAACTCCACCAGTCATGGCACATGAAGAAGGACATAAGATGGTGTCTGAAGATGAGAGATATTTCATAAAGGATTTCTATGACATGTCTGAAATGGTGAAATTTTTATATGAAGAGGGACAACAAGGTGGCATGGAGAGATTTCAAATCAACCAAAAGGTAATGGTGGTGATGGGAGAAAGCCTCCATCTCCACCTCCTCCTTCACTTCCATCTTCACCTTCATCCTCATCTTCTTCATCTCCTTCACATACTCCTCCAAGATCTCCAAAAGGTAATGCTAAGTCTCCTTTGTTAAAGGTTGTTGTGAAGTTTGAATTGCATATGTACAATGGGTAAGTAAATGCTGAAAAGTTGGATAATTGGGTTCATCAAATTGAAGTCTATTGCAGGATTCAAAGGATTAAGGATGATGTGACCAAGATCCAACTTTATTATCTTCGTTTGGAAAGTGCGGCTCTCATCTGGTGGGAGGCCAAAACTCAAGAAGACTTGAATAAAAGTGGTAAAATTATCTCTTCTTGGAATGATTTTGTAGCTACATTAAAAAGGAAATTTTATCCATTAGCTTACATGCAAAAAGAAATTATGGATTAGCAAAGTTTTTGATAAGCTAAAGGTGAGAATGTCCAAAGTTACACACAAGAATTTAGAAGAAGGGCTTTAATCTTGGGTGTATATTTGTCTTCACACAGCACTCTCTTTAAATACATAGGTGGATTACATAGTTATTTGAAACATACAATTCTTCCCACCAATATAGATGAAGTATGTGTTCAGGAAACTCATTTAGAAGCAAGAGGGAAGAATTTTCCTCAAGAGAATAGAAAGAAGCCACCCAAATCTGGAGACAAAGGAAAGGGGAAGTTTAAAGGTAAAGGAAAAAATAATGCTACAGTCAAGAAAGAGGGAGAAAAACTCACATGCAAACATTTTTCAAAAGAAGGCCATGATGAAGATCATTGTTGGAAACTACATCCATAAATGAGACCAAAGAAGTTTAACAACAAGGGAAAACAAAAGACTGCTGCAACAACTAAACAAGTTCTAAGATCTAATTCAGGTGATGAAACCAAAATCACAACCATGGGAATTAAAGGTAAAGCTTCTATTGCAAGTACTAGTTCTTCTAGTAAACCTATTGATTCTCAAAATGATAAAGAAAGAATTGAGATTTTCCATATTAGGGTCATTACAAAACATACCAAATTTGATACCTTGTTTGATAGTGGATCCTAAATTAACCTTTTTTCTGAAGTTATTGTCAAGAAAATAAACTTAGAAACTACTCCTCATCCTAAACCTTACCCTTTGGGTTGGGTATATGAAAATTCCAAATTACAAGTAACAAGAAAATGTAAACTTAAATTTTTCATCACTACAAACTTTATTGATGAGGTAAAGCTTGATGTTGTACCACTTCACATATGTGGAATTGTTTTAGGGTGTCCATACTTGTATGACTGAAAAACCATATTCTATTTTCATGAGAACAAATATCATGTTTTTAAAGATGGAATTGAGTATATTGTTAGATCACACCGCAAGAAGATGAACTTCAGTCTCTTGTAAGTGTTCGTCAAATGACTCAGGCTTGTAAATGTTAGTAAGAATTTTTTATTATTAATGATAAAACTCAAAGATACCATTGAATATGAATCTTTCCAAGGATGTGATGCAAAAATCAAGCATGATTTGGTTGAATTCATTAACACATATGATAATATGTTTCAATGACTTGAAGGGTTGCCTCCTAAAAGATGAATCCAAAATGAGATTCAATTGCAGTAGGATGCACCTCTTCCAAACATGTGCATGTACAAAATGTCTGTTTTGGAGAATGCAGAGATCAAGAAGCATATTCAAGAGCTTCTTAACAAAGGGGTCATTAAACCAAGTACATTTCCTTGTGGGTCTCCTATGGCGTATGTATGTGGATTTTAGAGCTCTGAATAAAATCACGGTAAAGAATTGATATCCTCTTCCTCATATCGATGATTTGCTAGACCAATTAAAGGATGTTATTTCTCTAAGTTGGACTTGAGAAGTGGTTATCATCATATCAGGATTACTGAAGTTTATATTTGGAAGATTTCTTTCAATACAAAACAAGGTTTGTTTGAATGGTTAGTTATGCCATTTGGGATTTGAAATGCACCTGCAACATTCATGAGAGTTATGAATGATGTGTTCAAACCATTTCTTGATGATTTTTTCATAGTCTACTTAGATGATATTTTGATTTTCAGTAAGACTCATGAAGAGCATGTCAAGCATGTTAAACAAGTTTTAGATTTCTTAAATGAAGAGAAATTGTATTTGAAGATGTCTAAGTGTGAATTTGGGAAAACCTCTTTAGTTTATTTGGGTCATATTATAGGAGGGGTTGAATTGAATATTGATCCCTCAAAAGTTGAAGTCATTGTCAATTGGCCTAAGCCCAATAATGTAACAGAGGTTAGGAGCTTTTTGGGAGAAATTTTATTAGTTAAATTTTATTTCTAACTTCCCATCTATTGCAACTCCATTACATGCTTTAAAAAGTGTGAAACAACTCTTTCAGTGGGGAGGAAAGTAGCAAAAAGCCTTCGATACATTGAAAGAGAAAATCAACACAACACCAGTCCTTGCACTTCCATATCTTAAGTAGCCATTTGAGATTCAAACCAATGCAAGTGATTATGCCATGGGAGCAATTTTGATGTAGCATGGTAAGCCTATTTATTATCATTCTGAAACCTTTACCAATGTAGTAATTAACTATCCAACTTATGATAAAGAGTTGTATGCTTTGGTACAAAGCATGAAGAAATGGAAGCACTATTTGATAGGTAAATAAATGATTATTCATATTGACCATCAACCTTTCCAATATTTACATTTGTAAAATAAGCTACAACAGCTAGAAATTTCAGGTGGATGGAATTTCTACAACAATTCCATTTGTTAATCGGGTATAAGAAAGGTATATACAAAAAAATTGTGGATATGTTATCAAGGCCTATTGTTAGTGCATATGTCATTATTGAGCATAACTCAATCATGCATGAGAGCTATGTTGAACAGTATGCTAAAGATGAAGATTTGAAATATGTTTATGCAACTTTGTGTCAAGGAAATCATGTTGAAGAGTTGGATTATCATGTTCATAATGAATTGTTGTATCATCTTGGCAAGTTATGTGTTCCACGGGGTGAAAGATTCAACATCATAAGGGAAGCTCATACTTATCTTATTTCTAGCCACTTTGGTGTAGGAAATAGAATTTCACAATTACAGAGGTATTGTTATTGGCCTCATATGAATGAAAGTGTTTCAAGATATGTAAGAGGATGTTCTATGTGTGCTAATAGAAAGCCTAGCAATAGAAGTTGGTTTTGTATACTCCACTTCCTATTACTTCTCATCCTTGGGAAATTATTTCCATGGATTTTGTAGGGGGATTACCTATGGCTAGGAAATTTCATGGTTTTCCTTATGTTGTTGTGGATTGTGTCAACAAATGTGTGTTTTTATGCCTTGTAAGAATCAGGTTACAGCTGAAAATATAGCACAAATGTTCTTCCAAAATGTATGGGTGCATTTTGGGTTGCCCATTTATATTATTTCTTATTGATATTCTCGGTTTGTCAAGAAATTTTGGTCAAGTTTATGGGAACTCATGGACACCAAGTTAAAGAAGAGAACAACATTTCATCCGCGAATTGATGGACACACAGAAGTGGTGAACATAACAATAGTACATCTCCTGTGTGGATATTGCAGCAAGAATCCTAAGGTTTGGGATGAAAACTTACATTACATTTAGCATGCCTACAAATGAGCTAGGCATTCTTCAACCTAGACATCTCATTTGATGCATGTTTGGGATATTTACCAAAATCTCCCTTAGATTTTATATTTGGGAAAGATGTTGCAGTAGATGGACACATTGAGATAGATAATGTCAAACGCTTCATTGAACAGATTTATTTGGTGCATCAGATGGTATAGGAACAATTGTAAAAGAATCAAGCCAAGTATAAGGCGAGACATGATAAGCATCATGTTTACCACAACTTTCAGGTGGGAGATCAAGTTTGGATTTATATAAACAAGGAAAAGATCCAAGGTGAAGGTAAAAAGCTCAAGCCGGTCATATATGGTCCTTTTAAAATCTTGGATAATATTGGTAATAATGCCTTCCAATTAGATTTGTCACCATATATGCAAATTTATGTTGTTGTAATTGTGGAAAACTTGAGATTATATGAGCCTCCTATGATTGAAGATCAAGGAGAGAATCTTTAGATTCCAACAATAGAATATTTATCTCCTGAATACTTAGAATAATTGTAGCAATATATTATTCTTGACAGGAGGATAATAACTTCACACAGAGGCAACGTGGAGTATCTTCATGTGGGGCTCAAAGGAACTAATTCAAGTAAAGACAAGTCGATTGAGATTGAAAAAGTGAGGGAGTTGTACCCTAACTTACTTGTTGACTGAAAAAAGACTTTTGGTTGTCTAAAAGCTTCCAGTGGGGAGTAATGATCCAGGGGATTAGAAATATGCTCAAAAATTGAACTTTCTCAAAATTTCTCAAAACAAGCACCAAATCATAGTGCTTATCGTCCTAAATCCAACACCACTTGAATCGCCTCAAACTCACGTCAAATGAGAAAGTTATGATGTTCTGAAGTTTTGGCCAAACAACTAAAAAAGTCAAACAACAGGGTTGATTGGGCTATTGACCGGACAGGTCGTACGCTGATGTCAGCAACTGACCTGGCAAGCACAATGAGCGATACGGGTCAATATCGTGCCACCACGTGGCAATACCGTACAATATTGATTGGTTCATTTTCATTGGTTTAGGGGTTATGGTAAGGGTCAATCATGAAGTGACACATGGCCCAAACCCAGGGTGCCACATGACACTCTGGGAGAGGCCAAATGTTTGTTATGGAGACCAGTCGACGTCGCCTAAGTCAGACCTGTAACCTCTGTCGAGCGAACCAACAACATTACAAATAGGCCACACAATTTTTTTTAATATATACAATGTGTCGCATTTATTTAAAAGGGATCAATTTGAACGATGGCGGGAGGGGAGGGGCACTTGGCCCCAGCCCCTGATTTTATTCGTGGCAAGTTACCATTCGGCGCAGCAGAGGGGGTAGACTAGGTGGCACTTGGCCCACATCGGCCCCTAGACCCATGACTATCATACGACCATGGCACATGGCGGAGGGATCGGAGTGGCAAGGTCAGGCGGTTAGCCCGACCCCTGGCCATATAGCGCTCTACATGACCCTGATTTGGCGCTTAAGGGGGTTATTGGCGCTTTTAACTAGGCGAAAATTTGCACCATTTTCGGCAAGGATGTCGTCAGTGCTAAGTGAAATTGTCATTCAACGGTTGATGAAAAAGTTGAATTCATAGAATGGATAGCCAGAATTGCACATTTGCAGAACAATTAGCAGAGTTTTTTTGAAGAAGGCATATCTTGCTCGTTTTTCAACCTTTTTGAGCTCAAGAAGAGCCTAAATAGAGGTTTTTTAGCATTCGGAAGCTGTTGGAAGCACTATTTTTGCAATTTGAGAATTGTAATCTAATGTAATTCCATATTTTAGCATATAATTGAAGAGGCCCGACAATAGAAGTTGGACCTAGAGACGTAGCCCAGTAGCGATGAACTCCGTTATCAAATTGTTTTTTGTGTTGTTGTTTATGGTTCATTTTTCTCTATTTATTTCTACAAACTAAGATAAAAATATTAATTTTATGTGATTTTGTAACTTTATCCATATCCCACAAGACATAAACTTGCTTGCAAGCCTTTTTCATGAAACCTTCAAGTTTTTAATTTCATATCAATAAGATACTTTGAAAATGATCGAATACATAGTTATCAAATTCTTGTTTCAATGATTGCTTCACGCTCCAATGTGGTTTTTCCTTCCTCATCAAGTTATGACAATATAGCTTGAAATGGGTTCTTCACCTATAACCTTCTTTAAGCACGAAACATGGAAAACTGGGTGTACTCACAAATATAGAGACAACTCCAATTTGTATGCCATAGTACCAATCTTTTGCAAAACCTGATAAGGGCCATAGTAATTGGGCGGTAATTTATTATCCTTATTATCTTGCTTGAGGGACATTTGTTGCATGGTTGTAGTTGTAAAAATATCAAATCACCCACTTCAAAACTTCTTTCGCTACCTCGTTGATCTGCATATTGTTTCATTCGATTTTTCACTAGAATCGGGTTATCCTTTGAGAGTTGGAGAACTTTTTGTTGATGCTTAATGTGATCTTCCACTACCTGAACCTTATACTTTTATCTTAGAGATAATGTAACGAATGGTGGATGATATCCATAAAGCACCATAAATGGGGTGATTTTTGTTGTGGTATGGAAGGAAGTGTTATACCATCATTCTACGAGAGGTAACCACTTAACCCATTGTGTTTTTTTATCAGATACAAAGCAACGAAGATATGCTTCCAAATATTTTTTCACTATCTCATTTTTCTCATTACATTGAGGATGATAAGATGATCTATGAGCCAATTGAGTGCCGAGACAAGAAAATAATTATGTTCAAAAAATTCAAGTGAAAATGAGATCTCTATCACTTAGAATAATATTTGGGCTTCCATGTAGCTTTTGAATGGTCTCCACAAATGCAATAGTGATTGTATTGTCTTTGAAAGGCTGAGATAGTGCACAAAAGTGTGCATACTTGGTAATTCTATCAACTGCCACCATGATGACACTCTTTCCTTCGGACTTGGGTAGACCTATGATAAAATTCATTGATACCTCCTCCCAGCACTGACTTGGAATGAAAAATTGATGTAAAATACATGGGGTCTTAATTATCTCAACCTTATTTTGTTGGAAAATCAAACATACTTCCACAAGCTTGTGAATATCATATTTAAGGCCATCCCAAAAAAAACCTCCTTTACCCCATGGTAAGTTTTTAAAAATCTTGAGTGCCCTCCTATAGGAGAGGTGTGTAAGTCCAAAAGAACCTTTTGTTTGAGTTGGGAGTTCTTACATAGATATGAGTTATCTTCGTACCACAATGAATCATTTTTCCAGGTAAATGTATCAAATGCACTAGGATCTTGCTACAAATTTTGAACAAGTGTCCACGCTTCTTCATCATTCTTCCATTCATCTCTTACTTTAGTTATCCAATTTGGTTAGATAATAGAAATGACATAGAGCAATGCCTCCACATCCTCATTATTTTTTGAGAGTGCATCTGCAACAAAATTTTTCTTCCCTTTTTTGTAAATGATTTCAAATTCATAGCGCAATATCTTTGTGACCCATTTTTTTTCTCCTTTGAAGATAATATTTGTTCCAAGAAGTATTTATGACTGCCATGATTTGTTTTTACATTTAAGTGTCTTCCCATTAGGTAAGAGCACCATCGCTTCAGGGCATGTAGTAGTGATAGCATTTCCTTCTCATAAATAGGTTTGTGTGGGTGACTTTCAAAGTAAATGGATCTTCCTTCTTGCATTAAAACAACACTAATTCCATTTCCTGAGGTATTACATTCAATAATAAAGGTTTTTGTGAAGTATGTTGTAGCTAAGTCCGGAGCTCAGCACATTTCCTCTTTAACATGTTCAAAGGCCTTAGTTGCTTTCAGAGTCCAATAAAATGCATCTTTATTCAATAATGTTATTAGAGGTGTTGTTGTTTTCCCATAATTCTTAACAAACTTGTGATAATACCCTATCAACCCGAGAAATCCTCGAAGATTCCTTAAGGTTGTGGGGATTTTTCATTCCTTTATGGCTTTAAGTTGGTTAGGGTCTACCTTAACACCCTCGTGAAATATAATATGACCCAAATATTCCACCTCATGTACCCCTAAAGAAACATTTGGACGGTTTTGCATACAGTTGTTTCTCCTCCAATAGTTTGAGAACCCTGTCAACATGTTGAACATGATCTTTCGAAGAATTGTTGTAGATTAGTATATCATCAAAAAATACTAACATAGATTTTCTAAGGAAGGATTTGAAAGTGGAATTCATCAAATCTTGAATTGTGGAAGGTGCATTAGTAAGGCCAAAAGGCATCACTAAAAATTCATAATGACCTTCATGAGTTATGAATGTTTTTTTTTTAATGTCTTTTGTCTTCATTCTAGTTTGATGATATCTTAAACGAATATCCAACTTGGTGAAGTAAATTGCTCCATGTAATTCATCCAAATATTCATCAATGACAGGAATGAGAAATTTATCCTTAATAGTGAGCTTATTGAGCTCTCTATAGTTTGGACACATATGCCATAATCCATACTTCTTGTGCACCAATACTACTGGAGAAGAGAAATAACTTTGGATATGTTGAATTATACCAACCTCTAGTATTTTTGTAATCATACATTTAATTTCCTCTTCTGGGAATATATGTAAGTTCTGATGTTTGGAGGAACACTTCCTAGAATCAAGTGAACAACATGATCATGATCTCAAATAGGTGGGATACCTTTTAGAGTATCAAATATCTTGGAATGATTGCCAAGGACTCTTTGGAGATTCAGAGAAATGGATGACTTAGATTTTTGAACATTTAGTGAGCACAATTGTGCAATTACACCTCATTGTTCCTTCTTGAAAATCGTTTTCATTCCATTAGATCTGATTATCTTACCAAGTCTCCCTGTGATACCCCTTAATTCAAATTCCTTTCCTTCCCAAAAAAATTTCAAGAAACTTTCTTGAAAATTAAAATTTATCATCCCCAAATATTGTAACCATTGGACTCCTAATACAACATCAACACCACCCACTAGAATGGAAATCATTGGACTACTTAATACATATTCCCCCATAGTTAGATTGATATTATTTGTCTTCCCTTTGTAATTTATAGTTCATCCATATGTAACCATCACTTGAAACTCTGGCGTTGGATATATAAAGCAATTCAAATCCTTGGCTATCTTACAATGAATAAAATTATGGGTACTACGTGAATCAATAAGCACTATCACCTTTTTCTTCTTGATATATCCTTTTATCTTGAGAGTTTGAAGAGTAGTAATTCCAGCCATTGCATTACAAGATATGTTCAAACTAATTTCTTCTATTCCAATCACTGGAGTTGGTTCCGAGTGAATATCTTCTTATTTTGATGTTTCTCGTTCCTTTTCCTCCTCCTTTTCACAATATATCTAAAATAATTTATTCTTAGCATGCTCATGACCTTTATTGTATTTGTTATCACAATTGTAACAAAGCCCTTTTTCTCTTTTCTCCTCCAATTGTTGTGGTTTCAACCTTATAGGTTGTGTGAGGCTAGGAGTGGCAACACTTCCATATTTATATTTGTGAGTGGTAGAACTCCTTGTTGCCATAATTTTTCTTTTAACATGTATCACCACCTTGAAAACATTCTCCAAACACTTACTTTCCCAAAGGCGAACCTCATGTTGGATGTTATCTCTTAAATTCCTTATGAAGACATCAGTCAAATGCTCCTCTAGAATATCAATTACCTTAATATTCAATATTTTGAAGTTCTCAGTGTGCTTTGCAACCAAACCCCTTTCTTTGAGATTTATCAATTGGCTAAAGAAGGTATTCTCTTTGTATCCTCACTATGTTCTATCAATTCCTTCATAAAAATTGTCCAAGTGACAAGTGATTTATTATAAAAAATCCATAGATACCACCCAAACTGGTTGGTTTCTAAATATAAAGATGTAATGAGTACCTTTTGTGTGTGTTTCACATCGTGTAGATCAAATAACTGCTCCATCTGTGGTATCCATGTTACCAGTTCCTTGCCATCAAAATTCCTCATATTGATCTTTAGAGTGTGGTTGGTATTCCACCCAAAGTTCGAGTTTCTAAAATCATGATTCACACTCCTTTTGTTCTCATCATGAGTTTCATGGAATACCTTGTCACCACTAGGAAGCATTTCTTGTAGCAATTTTGTCAAACCTTCATTTTCCCCTTTTATGTAATATTTTTTCTCTACTTTTAAACCATCCATCTTATCATTCATGACTGCTTCCAGTTCATTTTTATTTGTTCTTTGTCAGAGAGAAATTTGTTGTACTTACTACCATGTTGTACTATAAAACACCCCCCATTTATTTAAAATAAAAGGGGACCCTTTTAAAATAAATAGAAATTTATGAGCATGATTTTATCTTAGCCTAAGTCTAAAAACGTTAGGAAATAAAGTTTTTTTCCCTTTTCGCTTTGATTTTAAAAGCGCTCATCGCAAATCGCATAACTTACAAGCCGAATAAGTTAAAACATATATAAGTATTGTGAATTGCGATATGCGCTTCAACCTTTTAGAGTTATATAAAATTCTCGTTACAAATTCTTTAAAAAGCCCTTTAAAAATAAATTGCATCGCGCCTTTTAAAACAATTAGCTTATGACAATTCGGTAAAGATTGCGATGGGTCGGACCCGACGAAACAATAAAGCAACAATTATAAAGCTCCAAAGATCCGATAAAGCACAACAATGTGACTCCTTAGCGCATTTCGCATTTCACGACAAGAAACCAAATGTAAAGTTTTATTACTGCATGAAAATTGCGATCTGTGATTTGCGTAGATCGTATTCATGAGATTCATCAGTGGAAAAAAACATAACTAATGGTAACTGTTTAAAGTTGTGATGTGTGATATTAACACTTATTACTCAAGTGTGTGAAATGATTCTATCTAATCAACCTGTTATAATATCTAACGTCTTAAATTGATAGATTAGACATATTACGTAAAGGTGTGTAAGAGATTTGATAGAAAGAGTTATGGGTTATTAACGGCATTTAATGGGAGTAAGGTTCGAAAGATTGATATCTACTTCGAGTGTGTTTTGAATAATTGAGCGTCAGATTTTTTATTATATTTTTTTAACTCTATCCTTCTCTCTATTCATCTTAGATGTGAGTTTACTCTTTTCACTTGAATTCAAGAAACCGCCTAACAGAGTGAGAATAACTGGAATGACAAAGAAAGGCAAGGAAATTTCCCAAACATCCACCGCTGAAGACTTAGACATGACTCCATTGTTCTCAGATTTGACCTGCAACAAGGATTGCAGCAGTTCTTCATGGGAAGCAATGTACCAACTCTTCGAGGAAGAACAACCAAGGATAATAGTTAAAATAGCTACAGAAGACGTGACAGTTTCCTTAGACTCGTCCTACTTTGACGTTGCATGCTCGTTTCTTCACAGAATAGCAACGAGGTTGAATATTCTCTCATACACAGATATGGTAAAATTGGTAATTGACCACCTGAACATAGCAGATAGGTCATTTAAGAATTCAAAGTTGGAGAATATCGGTTCGTTCGCTGTAGAATATTTAAGGACAATGTGCCACTTGCCCATGCCACAGAAGAATTATGATAAAGCTTTTGTCCAAAGCTTTACAAAGAAGCATACAAACCTCATGAAAGTAATAAAGGGATGGAAAGATGACCAAGGCAAGTTGAAACAGGACAAACTAGGTATGTACCAGATAGCACAGTTACCCTCCCCTTATTTTTATGATGCTGGAATGTAATGTAGATTGTTTGCAAAGCAAGATACCACTAGGTTTTACATAGACTGGGTCCCTTTAATTAACTCAATCATCAATTCTTCTATTATGAATTGGGTTAGCATTTTGTCTGATAATTTGGCCATAAATATCATGGATTATAGAAGTAAAAGAAGTGTTTCCTCTAGGACAATACCCCCCTTCTACATGAGTGCTTATATTATGGACGCAATTTTCTTTTGTTCAAGTTTTCCTATCATGGGATGGAAATGGACAACCCAAGACCCCACTCCAATCCATATTTACCACAGAGCCCTTTGGGAATCCGATTTTCATTTACATTTATATAAAATTTTCAATGGAGTCATGTTACCCATCCATCAGATTATCTTTAATGAAAAAGCCCCTATGATTTCTAAAGAGGCTACCATAGACATTTTTCTAGTTGCTAGATGGTTTGCTGAAGAGAATTTCACTTATATCGGTTTTTTCGAGAGTTATTGTTCTCCCCATGTTTTTCCCTATTATGTTCCTGATAAGCTCCTAGCTAGGGAAATTTCTTACCAACTTCTAGTAAGTGCCATTTCCAAGCAACTCAAAGATGCCAAGAAGGCCATTTGGCCTAATTTCCCTTTGCAGTGTGGCACTTTTGCACTTTTTGATATTGGTCATGCATTCAAGGAAATTGCAAATGTTACTTCATTAAATTTGGATGTAATGCCAAAGAGGCCATTTGACCCTAATGATGTGGTTAAGAATTTCACCACTGAGCTTAAATTGAAAACTTTCTTGAATGAGATAGATATGTTGACGATTTCTTTCAAGGAATGGAGAAGTTCACAGATGTACTAAAAAATGCATCCAGTCAGCTCAGTAAAAATGATTTTGAGGCTTTCTAAGAATATAGAAATAAAAGGCTGGAAATAATCCCTTTGGATTTTTTATTTATTAAAGATGTCAACAGACCAACTCCAAGAATTAGTCTGGATAATGAAGCCAAGGACATGTCTAAAGATGAATCCCAAGAGAAATATAATCACGATTCAAGGCAATCACAACATAATTCTCAGAATTTAGATCACTCTGATAATGAATCTGAGAGTAGGAATGAGAGCGTAGAGAAAATAATTGATAAATTGATCAAAGGGATTGAGATTCAAACGGCAGGAGGAATTAATGGAGATGGATCATCCTCTCAAGAAGTTCAGCATATCTATAATACACCCGATCAGAAAAAGAAGCCTCAGCGAAAAGATTTGAAGAATGAATGGGAAAAATTTTCCAAGGCACTACAAACACCACAGCCAAAGCCTAATATCAATGAATCCACAAGTTTCCAAACGCCAAAGCATTCTCAGAATTTAGTGGAAACTGCAATTCCACTACAGTAGGTACCTGAAGTTCATGATCAAGAGATCATTCCGGCATACCCTACAGAGCAGATTGTTTTATAGATTGAAGAGATACCCTCATTTGATGTCTTCTACAGTCCCAATCATAAGGTTGTAGTTAAGAGAATAAAGAGAAGAAGAATGGATGAAACAGTTTCAAATATTATGATGAATATGTAGACGTTCTATGGAAAGACCCTTTGGCTGATCCTACACAACATTTAACTAAGTTAACTGATCAGGAGATCAAGTCTCTTGTAGAAAAATGCTCAAAAATGAAGTTGCTTAGAATTGTTCCAAACCAGATCGACTGGAAAGAGCTCGCCAAAATGATCCTGTAGCCGCGAACGGCACTCAAATCCGTTACCGTATGGAGGAGATATTGCATTTTGAAATCGCCCAGTAACTTCAATTTTGAAAAGGAATTTTTTAATTTTATGTGTTGGGATAATTTTATTTTTATTTTTAATAAGGTTTAATAAATTAATTAAATTATATAGTTATTAATATTTTATATGGTTTTTATTAATCATATGTTATATTATTAATTATATGTTTTAATTAATTATTAAAAAAAAAAATTAATTAAACCTTATTAAAATTTAAATTTTAAAACCACACAATGTTATTAAAGTCCTAAACTCAAATGGGAATTATTTAAAACCCACATGGCATACGTTAGTTCAAAGTATAAATGTCATATGTTAAAAGGCATTCAACGTATGTTTTAAAAGGTCAGAGCCACGTGGGTTTTAAAACACGTGGTTCAAATTGGCAGCGGAGTTTAAAACTTTTGCTTGGACGCGGCAGGAATTGAACACGGGTCGGGCGGAAGACAACCCAACGGCCTAACCAAGAGGCCACGGGGCCTTGTTGTTAAACCATTGGCGCGGAGATATATTTAACCGTTGTTATGTATGGTCGGGCCCGAAACTGTGGGTCGTGGTCCCGTGGACCAACGCCCGGAGCGGAGTTCGATTTATATATTCGGTTATATAATAAAGTTTGTGCGCAATAAACTCAAAGTCTTCCGACGGTTATGGTCACGTGGACCTATTTTTTAGCCCCCTCCCACTGGCGGCAGTTTCGGCAGTTCCTTTAATTTAGCCCCGACCTCCATATTTGTCGGAGCTATCTGGCAGTTAGCCAGACTTAGCTGGAGAGAATCTAGGAAAAATTCAGTTAGCCATAACTTTGGCTAGGAAAGTCCTTTTGGGACGAATTTTTTTTTGATTTTTGGGTAATGAATCATTTTGGAGCTGTTGGGACTATTTTCAGAGCCATCAGGGCACTCTATCAGTGAATTTACCAGCATTTTTGGTCGTGGAGCCACTAGGGTCTATTGAAAGATCTGTTGTTTTGGGCTATTCTCATCCAATGGAGGTGATTAAATAGTCATTTTATACTAATTTCAGCCTTCTGTATCTGAATTTTCAGATTATTTTTCCTTTTGAGGCTTTCTATACAGTGTAATTCACATTTTGAGCATTTAATGAAAGAGGGAAAAGCCTAATTAGAGGCTTTTGGACCCAGCAGAGGTAGCCCAAGAGAGGGGTGAACTGCTTAAACAATTGCTTGCTGTCATACTGTATATTTTTGCTGCATTATTTCAGATTCTGCTACTTTAAACAGTAAATTTTCATAAGTACTCTTTTCCCAATCAGGATTATACAGTGAACAAAACTTATTAGTTCATCTTCAAACCACTTTACTTCATTTGCAGAATACGTAAAATTGCCTATTCACACATTAAATTTGGATTAATGAATACTTTGCACATAAACAAATACTTTCATTGATCAAATCTATTACAGTGATTACATTTTATTTCTTTAGGCAAAGCCAGTTTGTGGGCCAGGTAGCCTCTGGTTTCATCCTTTCTAGTAAAGGTGAAATAACTAGTAAAAGCCCCTTACTGTCAATCTCTGTATGAAAAATACTTTGTTCTCACAATTTCAGATCAGGTTGGTATCAGAGCTCTAGGTTTTGCTTAAGAGTTTATGAAATTTGTGCAAGAATATTGTGTTATTCTGCAAAATTTGATGCTTACTAGGCTGAAATTGAAAAGAGGGGAAGGTCAATTGGTTAGAGAACAAGTTAATCCTCAACCAAGGAGGGCTAGAGTGCCATTACATCCACCTTCCATTTCATCCTCATTAGCCTTAGAATCAGCCACAAACATGTCTTCCAAAGAAGGAGAAGTACATGAGGAAATGGATCCCAAGGAAGAAGAAAGAATCTTTAGAAAAGCTTTCTTGGACTTGACTGAGATGGTTAGGATCCTATACCAGGAGAGAAATGATAGAATTGCTGGAGAAGGGTCTAGAAACCAAAAAGAAGAAGGAAATTCTTCAGGAGGAAAGAAAGAGAAAGATGATTCTAAGAAAGGGAATGGAGGAAATGGTGATCCTTCATCTCCATCGTCATCCTCTTCCTCCACATCATCCTCTTCAACTTTTGTTAATCAGTCACACAAAACAAAAACATATTTTAAAAATCCTTTGTTAAAGCTTAGTGTCAAGTTTGAGTTGCCGATGTTTAATGGTGATGTGAATGCAGAAAAATTGGATAACTGGATTAGACAGCTGGAAGTATATCTAAGAATTCAGAATTTGCATGATGATGAAACAAAAATCCAATTAGCCTCTTTGAGAATGGATGGAGCAGCTTTGGTTTGGTGGGAAGCCAAGACCAAGGAGGAAATTAAAAAGCATGGTAAGATAACTCTAACTTGGAATGAGTTTATTACAGCTATTAAGAAACATTTTTATCCTCTTGCTCATATTCAAAAAGCAATCATGAATTGGCAAAATTTTAGGCAACTTAAGGGTCAAAATGTGCAAGATTATACCCAAGAGTTTAGAAGGAGAGCACTTCTACTTGGAGTAAACTTACAAAGTCAAGACACCTTGTTGAAATACATAGGAGGTTTGCACAATTATCTGCAACATACTATTCTAATGTTCAATCCTACCAGCTTAGATGAAGTCTGTGTCTAGGCTACACATTTAGAAGCTAGAGGAAAGAATACTTTTGATGAGGATAGTAATTTCAAAAACAAAGGAAAGAAGAGAGTTGCAAATTCAAGAAAAGACAAAGGAAAGTTATTTTGCAAGAACTGTTCTAAGACAAGTCATGATGAAGATCATTGTTGGAAGCTTCATCCTGAACTGAAACCAGAAAAATTCAAGAACAAAAACAAGACCAAAGAAAAGGAGAAAACTGTAGCAACAGTTGAGCAATACTTAGGGTCAGACTCGGGAGATGAGACAAAAAGCATAGCCATGGTTTTAAAGAACATTAAGGGGAAAGAAGTGGTGCAAGACACAATTCCTAGTTCTAGCTCTTTGAATTGTCACAAAGATACTCATGAAGAAAATAGGAGGATAGAGCTTTTCCATGTGAGGGTAATTTCGAAACATTCCAAAATTGACACACTGTTTGATAGTGGGTCACAAGCGAATCTTATATCTGAAGATTTGGTCAAGCAGCTTAAACTTGAGACCATTCCACATCCGAAGCCTTATCCACTTGGATGGATATGCAAGGATGCTAATTTTCAAGTCTCAAGGAAGTGCATATTGCGCTTTGCAATAACTGCACACTTTATTGACACAGTGGAACTTGATGTGGTGCTGCTTGATATCTCAGGTATTGTTTTGGGAAGTCCTTATTTATTTGACAGGAAGGCTATCTTTCATCGCCATGAAAACAAGTATCACTTGTTCAAATATGTTAAAGAGTACATTGTGAGAGCTCACAAGAAGAAGCTGGAATCTTCTTTACTCCATGCAAGTCAATTGAAAAGACTGGTTAATGCAAGTCAAAGTCTAACTTTGTTGATGTTGAAACGACCAGATTTTGAGCATTCGCCTTCTGATGATGTTGCTAATGATTTGTCTCAGTTTTATAATAGTTTGTCTTTGAAAGAAGATGATGTTATGTTGCACAAATTACCTTTTGGGTCAGCCAATGCAGTGAATGAAGTGTCAAAGCAAAACAGTGCAAGCAAGAAGGACACACAATTCAGCATGGGAAAAATTTGGTTTCAGAATGGTAAAATTCGCCATGGGAACAGTTTGCAAGGTGAAAGTCATTTTAAGTCTTTTTGGAAGGTTGATCAGTGTAGAAAAATTTTGTTTTCTGCAAATTACAATTGCTGTTCTGCAAATTTTAATCATTTGCATCATGACTCCGTCAATCTTAGCAATGGTCGATCAGTTGATTCCAAAGACAGATTATCATTTTCTCAAAAGCTTCATTTGATGAAATCGGGTAGATTTCAGTTATTCAAGGGTGGAAGAGTGGAGAATCAGTCTCCACATCATCATTTTCAATAATCAGAGAGCTTTTGGGGTCCAAAAGCTTCCCATTTGGGAGGTGTGATCAGGAGATCAAGTCTCTTGTAGAAAAATGCTCAAAAATGAAGTTGCTTAGAATTGGTCCAAACTAGATCGAATGGAAAGAGCTCACCAAAATGATCCTGTAGCCGTGAACGGCACTCAAATCCGTTACCGTATGGAGGAGATATTTTATTTTGAAATCGCCCAATAACTTCAATTTTGAAAAGGAATTTTTTAATTTTATGTGTTGGGATAATTTTATTTTTATTTTTAATAAGGTTTAATAAATTAATTAAATTATATATTTATTAATATTTTATATGGTTTTTATTAATCATATGTTATATTATTAATTATATGTTTTAATTAATTATTAAAAAAAAAAATTAATTAAACCTTATTAAAATTTAAATTTTAAAACCACACATATGTTATTAAAGTCCTAAACTCAAATGGGAATTATTTAAAACCCACATGGCATACGTTAGTTCAAAGTATAAATGCCATATGTTAAAAGGCATTCAACGTATGTTTTAAAAGGTCAGAGCCACGTGGGTTTTAAAACACGTGGTTCAAATTGGCAGCGGAGTTTAAAACTTTTGCTTGGACGCGGCAGGAATTGAACACGAGTCGGGCGGAAGACAACCCAACGGCCTAACCAAGAGGCCACAGGGCCTTGTTGTTAAACCATTGGCGCGGAGATATATTTAACCGTTGTTATGTATGGTCGGGCCCGAAACTGTGGGTCATGGTCCCGTGGACCAGCGCCCGGAGCGGAGTTTGATTTATATATTCGGTTATATAATAAATTTTGTGCACAATAAACTCAAAGTCTTCTGACGGTTATGGTCACGTGGACCTATTTTTTAGCCCCCTCCCACTGGCGGCAGTTTCGGCGGTTCCTTTAATTTAGCGCCGACCTCCATATTTGTCGGAGCTATCTGGCAATTAGCCAGACTTAGCTGGAGAGAATCTAGGAAAACTTCAATTAGCCATAACTTTGGCTAGGAAAGTCCTTTTGGGACGAAATTTTTTTGATTTTGGGGTAATGAATCATTCTGGAGCTGTTGGGACTATTTTCAGAGCCATCAGGGCGCTCTATCAGTGAATTTACCAGCGTTTTTGGTCGTGGAGCCACTAGGGCCTATTGAAAGATCTGTTGTTTTGGGCTATTCTCATCCAATGGAGGTGATTGAATAGTCATTTTATACTGATTTCAGCCTTCTGTATCTGAATTTGCAGCTTATTTTTCCTTTTGAGGCTTTCTATACAGTGTAATTCACATTTTGAGCATTTAATGAAAGAGGGAAAAGCCTAATTAGAGGCTTTTGGACCCAGCAGAGGTAGCCCAAGAGAGGGGTGAACTGCTTAAACAATTGCTTGCTGTCATACTGTATATTTTTGCTGCATTATTTCAGATTCTGCTACTTTAAACAGTAACTTTTCATAAGTACTCTTTTCCCAATCAGGATTATACAGTGAACAAAACTTATTAGTTCATCTTCAAACCACTTTACTTCATTTGCAGAATATGTCAACTTGCCTATTCACACATTAAAGTTGGATTAATGAATAATTTGCACATAAACAAATACTTTCATTGATCAGATCTATTACAATGATTACATTTTATTTCTTTACGCAGAGCCGGTTTGTGGGCCAGGTAGCCTCTGGTTTCATCCTTTCTAGTAAAGGTGAAATAAACAGTAAAAGCCCCTCACTGTCAATCTCTGTATGAGAAATACTTTGTTCTCACAATTTCATATCATTAACACAATACGCAGGAGCATATGCTACTGCCACCATTGACAAAGCCACTGAGGTACAACTTCTACTGAAGCAAAAAGAAGACAAAGTACAAGATTTGGAGAGATTGTTAGAACGGGAAAAGCTTAACTCCAGCAAGCAGATGGAAATGAAGATGACTCAATTTCAAAAATATTTTGAAAGAATGAATTTGCAACACCATGTGAAGATTACAGAGAGAGAAACACAGCTTGAAGCTGCAATGGACAAATTGAAAAGCTAGCCTCAAGTAGAGATGTTCATAAAAGAAGCACTGGAAATGAACGCAAAGCTAAAGCAGCAGCAAGAAAACTTTTGTCAACAAGCTTCAATCACCAGCTCTTATTGTGATACAAGAAAAATACTAATCAACAAGTGGCTAACAGGAGACTTGAATGTGAGAAATTTGAAAAGAATATTAATGAGTTCATTCAATCGCAAGGATCTAACTCAGGAAAGAAAGCTGACCTACCTCAGATAGATAAATTTCACAAAGAGATTATATTTAAGGATTGGGAAGTATAGCTGAGACAAGCAGAAAAAGAAACAACAAAGGCATCAAGGTTAATAAATGAAATTATTGAATCTATTAATGAACAGCTTTTTAAAGTTGAACTTATTAAAGAATCCACAGCTGAAGTGATCTCAGAGCTTAAACCATTAGAAGCACAGTGGAAGAAAAGTACGGAGATGTAGGAGGAAATGATTAAAAAGATAAATAAGTTTGATCAAGAAAAATACTCGAATTTTCTGATCAAACCTTATCATCAGTGCCTAACTCTATAGTCATTAACTGATTCAACAAAGAAATCACAGCCAGCACTTTTGAATGCAGTGTTCAAAGGCTAGATCAGACCTGGAATTATCAGCTAAAGCCAATGGTGGATACTTGTCAGCTCCGATATCAAATGCACAAAGAGGATCAGTACACATAATCATGTTGTTATTTTATTACCTAGATTGTAGTTTAAGTTTACCCCTTACAAGGATGGTCGTTTGAAACCCCCTCTATTTTATGTAATAATCTATTTTGAATCATATTGTAGTTTAGTATTTAAACCCTTCTCATGAATTTAGAGAAGGGTCCAAAAATTTGTCAAACACATTTGCAAAGACTGCACTTTTGTAAGTTTGTGAATGCTTTGATGGATTAATGGAACGAAATTTGTTATCTTTTGACATTTGAAGTTTTTTAACTGAAGTTATACTAGTGTACTCTTTAAATTGCTTGAAAGTGAAGAGGAGCAGAAAAATATTGTCAGTTTGAATGAGTAGGACCTCGTATATATGGTACTTCTACACGTTATATTAAGTTTTTATTTTTAGATTGACAGTTAACTTTTTATCTCCATTATATATTTGAACTGTTATCATAAATAAATGTTAAATTCACTTTTGTACAGATATTTGTTTGTGATTTCTTATCTTATATATAATCAAGCATATAAATGCGATATAAATTTCACAATTATTTTAATCAAACTACTTTGTTAAGAGAATTGTCTTTACATAATTTTCATCTCTTTCAACTTTTAAATAATCTTCATTACTAATAGTTGGAAGATATCTTTTTAGATCGCATAAAGGAATGAACACCCCGGGTATATAGTAGAATAGATAGTTTTAGATAAATGCATATGATAGATTAAATAATTTCCCATTTGTATGTTATATAAAAAAAACACACCCCAAAATCATCCTTATTGGGAAACTAGTCCCTTTATCCCCAGTCGGAGCCACCACACCAAACAGAAAAAGATCCAGACTAGGTGGTTTTCCCCCATGTTGTTGCAACGGAATTCTGACGCCTCAACATTTTGGCACTAGAAGAAGGGCCAATTGTGAATGGAAAGAAGATCTAATCAGTCTAAAATCCAATCTAAGAGTCTTTATCCCTATATATCCCCTTCAACTTCTAGAATATTAGATAGATATAAATATTTAAGATCTGAAGTTGAACATCCCTCTCTGAAGTCTCCTAGTGAAACTCAACCCATACTATCTCCATATTTTCATCAAAATTCCCCAGAAGTTCAGACTTTGATAGAAAAGTTAGAGAGAGTATTCATTTCTGTTGCAAATCCTTAAACTTATCAATCATCTGAGATTAGTATTTCATCATCTTTACAACCTAGAAGAATATTAACTCGATTAGAAACTCAAAAGACAAGAATTCCTCCTTTTGAATTTCCTATTGATACTTCTCGAAGGAAGACAAAGAAGATTGAATCAGAGTCAATCACCAGTGAGGTATTATCAGATAATCCACCCCATTCACCTCCTCCACTCACTTCCACGCTTCCATTCCAACAATCAGTGTTACTTTAACTAGTTCCAGTACACAAACTACTACTCCTTCAACTAGTTCTAGCACTTAGCCTGCCTCTTCTTCAACTCAAACTCAATCCATCACCTCCACCCAAGGTCCAATGGCAGGCCAAGTACCTCCACCAAATGTACAACCATGGAACAGTCCAAGTTTTGTACAAATGTCTGCACCTCTTCATACTCTTCCAAAATACCCTGAAATATGGATACCAAAATTTAATCCTGATGATGGTCTTCCAGCTGAAGAACACATCCATAACTACATGTTAGCCATTAATTTCAAAGAGGTAACTGAAGAAGACTGTGTTGTAAGACTATTTCCATATACTCTCACAGGATCTGCAAGATCCTAGTATTTTTCATTACCTGCCCGCTCTATAACTAGCTGGAATATGTCTGAAGAACCATTTCTAGCTAATTCCCCGGGTATATAGTAGAATAGATAGTCTTAGATAAATGCATATGATAGATTAAATCATTTCCCATTTGCATGTTATATAAACAAAACACACCCAAAAATCACCCTTATTGGGAAACTGGACCCTTTATCCCTAGTCGGAGCCAACACACCAAATGGAAAAGGACTTGCTCAAAGGTCCAGACTAGGTGGTTTTCCCCCATGTTGTTGTAACGGAATTTTGAGGCCTCAACATACCGTAATTTTGATATATCCTGTTGTATTTCTTCCTCTCCTTCATGTGTCATAGTAGAGCTTTCTATGGGCTTAATGGGTATAAAATATTTTTGTTTGGGAGAAATTTTGGAACTAAATAATGATATATATATGTTTCACTATGCACTTTGACTTACTTCAAACTGATTTTTCAAACAAAAGTTAGGTAATTTTAAAAATACACGCCTTTTTTTGTTTTTATGAGCTCGATTTTGAGCTTGTTGATATGGTAGACCTTGAAACATTTGCATTTATATGATTTTAGCCTCCCAAGTCTAAAAATTAGTCTTAAGGTAGCTTGTTATGTCTTCTTTCCAACCCCACAAGTTAGACCGAGATTGGATTCTTCAAGATAACGCTATGCCAAATCTCCTACAATGGCCTGATTATGGATTGGTTGAGTGTAATGAACTTGTACAAGATTCCACATGTCACTATTTCAACCTTGAGCCCTAAAAGTGGTAACAAAAAAACTGCATTTTGTGCACTTTCATTAACTTTTACTGAATTCAAATCAGATTCTCGAATAGGAAGTTATCTTGATTTTCCCTGGGCGCCTATTTAAGTTGAATTCAGGGCTTGTAAAATCCCTAACTTGCATTGATCATAACAATCAAACCACAACGAATATTTTTTCGAAACTAGAAACCAAATTAATTCACCTATAATATTCATATTGTAAAATTTTCATTTTCTCTGCTTTTTGTGCTTGGAGAGTGTTTTTTGTTGTTGATCTTCACATTGATGGATTTTCTTCTATGGGCTGGACACAGTGTCTCTGGGCATGGACAGATTGACAGATAGCTTTGGGTCAATGTCTCAAGACTGGCTTCACATTTTTTTCTTTGACAGATTGACAAAAAATGTGCTTTCTCTGCTTTTTGTGCTTGGAGAGTGCGTTTTTTTGTTTGTTGATCTTCACATGGATGGTTTTTCTTCTATGGGCTTTCCCTGGTCTCTTAAACAATTCCTGGTTACATTCCGAAGGGCGTTTTTGTTGGCTCTATTGTAAATAAAGGGTGAATTCGAATTGGCTCTGTCTCTGACTGAACGTGCTTCTGTTCCATTAACAGAACTGGTTTAACTTCACTCTTTTGGCAGAGGTATCATGGTGGAATGTCTTTATGCAGCGCTGTGGTTGCATATTAGAATCTGCCTAATGTCTTTTTGCAGCGCTGTGGTGTTTTTCGCTGCTCTGTCTATGACTGATCGTACATTAGCATCTATTAACAGATATGTTTCTATTTTAGCAGAGGAACGCTGTGTGATAGTTTATAAACAGCGCAGTGTATTTCTTTGTTTTCTATTAGCTTCTGGAACATGCATAGTATCACTATGTATCTATCACTGTATACAAACTACAGGGTTTGTATTTCCGAACACATAAAATTGTGTTTTTCACAATGTAATTTTATAACTCACCTGCAGTAAATAAAATTATGCTTTTTTCTCGAGGAAAAAAAAAAATTGTAAAATTTTCATACCCTTATCCCGAGCCAGATATAAGTTATAGCAAAATTTCTAAGATGACTAGTTTTGAGGAAGATAATCCTAAGATTCATTTGTTCGGATATTTTAGGTCCCTATAATACTATTGTATCCTTTTATTGTTGTTAGTGTAGCCCCCTTGTTTTTATTGGTGTACCCCTATAAACCCCATATTGTTATTATTGTGCCCTTACATTATTGTTGTTAAGTCGACTAGGATTATATTGTGACCCCATGTACTCCTATATATAGAAAGGAGGTTTTGTCATTTGTATCATCCAAGAATTGTTCATTTATGTAATGTAAAGGAGGTTTCCCCATCGAAGTCGCTTATTTCTAAGGCGTTGATCTCTCTTTTCTTCTATTTTTGGAGTTGGTTTCATAACATTTGGTGTTAGAGCTTTGGATTATAGGGTTTCACTGCTCCAACAGGTCATCATGGAATTTTCGCTATAAAAAATTTTCTACGAAGGTTCAGAAGCTAAAAATTTTACCTCGCGAAGCCAAAATCCTAAGGAAATTCATGTAAAAATTTCAAATCTTGGTTTGCAATATTTTCAGAGATATGATCTGTGGAAGTTAGGATTTTTCCAGGCTCCTGAATTTCATCTCAAAGAGGTGACCTTAAGAAAATCATCATAACTCTCTCTCTGAGCATCGGATTGGAATTCTGTAAAAAGTGACCGAAATTACACGGACTGTAGTTTCCATTGTATCAATTTCAGAGCCGAAGGAGGAAACAGTGACACATGGCACGTCGTACAAGTTTGCTCTACTGAACTAGTCCATAATTAGGTCATTAAGGGAGAATGGGCATAACTTTGCCTTGAAGCATCCAAATCAAGTCAGACCTATGGCATTCGAAAGAAGACTCATAGGTCTAATACAACACTGAATTTCAGATATTGAAGATCTGAAATCATAGAGATAATTCAATTTCAATATCAAGCTCCTAAAAAGCAAGAAAAATATGTGTATTTGTTTTTTAAAATTGCATAACGTTTGTTTGAAAAAACAGTTTGAAGTGATTCCAAGGGTATATTGAAGCATTTTTATCAGTATTGGGTTCTATAATGCCTCCCAAATATAATTCCACACCCATTAAGCCCTTAGAAAGCTCTACTATGACACATGAAGAGGAAGAATTTCAGTATGAGATATCAAAATTATGGTACCAAGTGCAACAAATTTCGATCTTACAGAGAGAAATAAAATATGACATAGATGGTTTAAAAGAAAAAATGGAGGTTAATTTGGACGGTTTGAAGGATAAAATGAAATCTAATATGGATTATAAAGTAGTGGAAGATCACATCGAGCATCAACAAAAAGTTCTCTAACACTCAAAGGATAACCTAACTTTGGTGCAGAATCGAATGAAACAACAGGAAGATCAACATCGAAGCGAAAGAAGTTATGAAGCAGT
Source organism: Pinus albicaulis (assembly GCA_034641835.2). Taxonomy (NCBI): domain Eukaryota; kingdom Viridiplantae; phylum Streptophyta; class Pinopsida; order Pinales; family Pinaceae; genus Pinus; species Pinus albicaulis. The sequence continues at coordinate 1,065,857,974 of CM076579.1, forward strand.
CACAGAAACAAGAACTCGACAACTACCAAATCAATCAATTTTGGAGTATCTCAGTAAGTGGAAGAATTTACCCGTTGAAGATTCCACATGGGAGGATGAGAATTTTATACAGAAGCATCCAGAAATAATCAAGTGTTGATGGAAACACTTGTTTGAAGGAGTGGGGCATGTTAGGTCGCTATAATACTAGTGTATCCCCTTATTATTGTTAGTGTAGCCCCCTTATTGTTATTGTTGTGCCCCTATAACCCCCATATTTTTATTATTGTGTCCTTAGATTATTATTGTTAGGTCGGCTAGGATTATATTGTGACCCCATGGACTCTTATATATAGAAAGGAGGTTTTTTCAATTGTATCATCCAAGAATTGTTCATTTATGCAATGTAAAGGAGGTTTTCCCCTCGAAGTGGCTTATTTCTAAGGCATTTATCTCTCTTTTCTTCTATTTTTAGAGTTGGTTTCATAACAGGATACCAAATGTTATGTACCCAAATCAAAATAACACAAAAACATAAGAAGAGATAGATCAATGCCTTGATAATAGGTCACTTTAATAGTTCAACCTCCTTTTACATCACATAAATGAACAATTATTGGATGATTCAAATGACAAGACCTCCTTGGTATATATAAGAGTCTAAAGGGTAAAACTATAACTAGGGCATACATAACAATAATAATGTAAGGGCACGCCAATAACAATAGTGGGCTTCTATGGGGCAAAAAAAAAAACAATATAAGGACTACACTAGTGTTATAGGGATGTAACATGGGGCTACACTAGTATTATAGGGACCTAATAGATCGAGGTTGTGCAAGGAACCTATATTTTCATAACTGAAATCTTTATTATTATTTTTTGTATTTCACATTTGTTTTTCTTGTTATTTTTTAATACTTAATGGGAAAATTAAATTTCTAAACGAATGAGGGGTAAATATACTGCTATCAATACCCATAACCTGCATCTTGCCTTGTTGGGATATTAGGGAATTAAAGTGTCCATGGAAGGAGGGTTTGTTGTAGAGTTTCATTATGTGGCTCTTAACCACAAATGAGACTCCTTCCTCATCGATTGTATTTATCTTAATTTATCCATTACCAAACACTTCCTCTACTTCATATGAGCCAAGCCAATGAGTGTTGAATTTTCCCTTGAAGTCTTTGAATTTTGAATCAAAGAGAAAACCCCAGTCACTGAATTTTAACTCCTTTTTAATGAATTTGTCATGACACTTTGATATTTGTTGTTGGATTATCATATTATCCTACAATGCATATTGTATAATTTAATCTATTTGATTTAATTGCATGATTCTTTCCTTTTGGGCTTCAGATAAATTTAACCCTAGTTTTGTTGCCAATATGAATGTTACCAAATACCAATTCATAATGATCAAAACGAGTAGCACTCTTCCAAGTTGTTCTATATGCCCATAAGGCTACTCGGAGCCTATCTACTCAGTCCTTTCCATGCAATTGGATTGACTTGGTCGTGATTGTTTCTAGAATCTTATTAGTTGATTCTACTTGGCCATTAGCTTGCAGATGGTAAGGAGTGGATATCCTATACTTAATTTTATATATTTTCACTACTTATTAGACTAACTTGGAGGTTAATTGTGCTCCTTGGTTAGTGAAAACTTCTTGAGGGACTCCAAACCTGACAAAGATGTCCTCAGAGATAAAATTGACCACTCACAACTTAGAAGCTCTTGTCATTGCTTTAGCTTCTACCCATTTGGTAACATAGTCAGAACAAACCAGAATGTACCTCTTTTCTTTTGATTTAGGCTTGATTGGACCAATGAAATCTAAAGCCCGTTTTTCAAATGGTCCTAAAATAACTTGAGTATGTAGGGGCATTTCATCAGATGTCATTATTTGACCCATCCTTTTATAGTTATCATATCTTTGAACATATTGTCTTGCATCTTTGAACATGGATGGACAATAATAGCCATGATTAGGTATTTTATAAGCAGTTCTTTTTCCTGCAAAATGTTGACCATGGGTTTCATTATGACAAGCTTTTAAGATATCAAATCTTTCATCTTCTCCAACACACCGTCTAATAACAAAATCAGGTCATATGTAGAAAAAAATTCCATTAATCCAACTATATCTAGCACTTTGATTAATTACCTTATTTTTATATTTTGAAGCAAAGTGAGGTGGTTACTTTCCTGTAGACAAATCATTCTCTGCATTGACAAACCAAGATGTTTGAATTGATATAACAAACAGACTCTTCATCTAGAAAAATATAAAAACCTAGAACAATCTCACCAAGGTTTTTAAGGTGTGAGAGAAGGTTTGCCACTTGATTTTCCCTTCCCAGATGATGATAGTGATGTTAAACTCTTTCAACAATATCAACCATTGTGTAATCCTCTCATTAGTAATTGGTTTATTCATCAAACCGTTATGCAAATCCATAGGTATGACTTGCAATCACACAAATTCCACTCTATCATCTCTAGGTTTCTCCCCTAATGAAATTCATTTTTCACTATAGAGGTTTCCATTTAACTCACTTGGGTTTGATGAGGGTCTTATGTACTTGGGATTTCAACTTAAACCCTCCAATTATATACTTGTTGATTGGACATGGTTGATTTCCAAGATTGAAAGGAGACTCAATATTTGGTACCACAAATGGTTATCTTGTGTCGGGCGACTTGTTCTTATCAAATTTGTTTTAGAAGCAATCCCGATATACTAGATGTCTCTGGCTTGGATTCCCAAAGGAATTCTCACCAGGATACAAAAAAAAAATTCCATACCTTTTCTTGGGCTATATGGGACATTATTTCACTTCCAAAAAAAATGGGGAGGTTGGGGCATCAAGGACGTACCCTCATTTTCAAAAGCACTAGCTGCTAAATTAGGGTGGCAGATTCTAATTACTGATAATATATGGACCAAAGTAGTTATACAAAAATATATGTGGCCATCTCATCCGATTGGTTGGATCAGACGAGGGCAATGGAACAGGTCCAATATATCCACCATTTGGAGAGCCATATTTGATCAGGTGATCATGTCCTATTGGAGAAAATGCTCAAAATTTTATTTACTCAAAATTGGTTGGAACCTGAGCGACCAGATAGGCCTCAGCGATATGATCCCGGTGTCGTGAACGGCACTCAAATCTGTTACCGTATGAAGAAGTTATTGCACTTTGAAATCGCCCAATAACTTCTAATGTTGAATGGGTAATGATAAATTTATGTGTTGGAAATTTTTTATTTTTAATTAAAGTTTAATTAATGTTTTTTTTATATATATAAAAATTTAATATTTTATTTGATTTAAAAAATCATATATTATATTAATATATATATATATATATATATATATATATATATATATATTAAGTATTAAAAACTTTAATTAAATTAATTAAATACCATACATTAGTTGTAAATTCGAACTATGTTAAAACCCAAAAATGCAAGGTTTAATTAAATCATATGGCAACGTAATGTTTCAAAGTGGCAAACGGTTAATGTCAAAGTTAAACCATATGGTAAATAAAATCAAAGGTTGGAATATGTTCCATGGGTTACGTGGTCAAAGGTTGAAGTACGTATTGGAGCAGAAAATTAAATGTGACCGTATGTATTAACCAGCAGCATCCACAACCAGCGGGGTTCAATTAAATTTTACGGTTAAGGCAGTGGTGTTCACATGTTTAAAGGCGGCGGCTTCGGAGGACTTTAATGCCACGGTTAACGGTAACCGTTGGCACCAACATTTGTTGCAACGGGTGCAGTCACATGCCCCGTAACATTAAATGTTGTCCCTAACCGCCCGCCGAATTTAGCGCCGGTTCCTCCAGTTTAGGCGGATTTGCCAACTTTATCTGCAGTTAATTAAAGTTGGCTCACCTTTTGTGGGATTTTTGCCTAACATTGGGCAAACATTGTTTTGATGATATCTTTCACATGGGAGATCCTTTATGAGCGAAATTTTTTTTGATTTCGTATATTCTTAGCATTCTGAAGCCAATGGTACAGGTTTCAGAGTCATTGGAACTCATATTCAGCCTGTTTAGCTTCGGAGAAGCTTTTTGAGCCACTAGGGCCATTTTGGGGTTGATGTTGTGCTGAGCTGTGGTTAACCATTTGAGGTGAACAAAGAGTCTACTTTGGATAATTTGAGCATTCCAGAGCCAATGGAGTAGGTCTGAAATCTAACAGAGGTCATCTTCAGAGGTTTAAGCATTGAAGAATTTGATGTGAAGTCGTGGGCAGCCCTGGGAAAACCGTGGAGGAGAGCCATTTTTGGGGATGTTGTGCTTAATTTAAGCAATTTATCAGTTTTTATTTTATGTCTGATCATTATTGGATGCAGCAGTAGTGGTTTCAGGAGCAGAAACAGAAATCTGAGGGAGTTTGTGCCATTTAGAAACTCAGAGAAGCTTAGTGCACCGACAGAAGGATGTGTGTCCATGGAAGCCTAAAGTTTTTTGCACGAATTGGACAGCCATTAAAGGGATTTAAAATGGTATTCTCAGCCCTTTGAATAATTTTGTATTCATTTTGGTTAAGTGTGGAGCTTGTAAAATAATTTAATTATCTTAATCCCAAAGAGTCTAGTCATGTTGACGAAGCTCAAAGGAGATGTAGCCCAAGAGTTGGGGTGAACTCCTATATTATATTGCTGTTGTGTTTTGTTATTATATGGCTGAATTATGTTTCTGATATATATGTTAAGTTTCAGAAAAAACAAATAAACTTGAAACACATAAACAGAAGAAAAGACATACACCTCTTTTCAAGCAAAAATTCCACATAATGTCAAGTTTGAGTAAGGTCATTTTAATTAAGTCTGAGTGTTTGCTTCTATTATTTCTTTAGGCAGAGCCTGTAAGAGGGCCAGGTAGCTTCTGGATTCATCCTTTCTTTGAAAGGTGACATATCCGGTATATTCCCCTACAGTCCATCTCTGTATTAGAAATAAGAAGTTCTCACATTTTCAGATTTAAAATTTGGAGTATTTACACTCATTTACATAAATGAAAATGGATACCTTGCATCCTTTTCAAGTACATTCCATTTTCAGATCAATATTAAACTCCAATAACCACATTAGATCGAGCTTGGCATGGAAAATATGGGTGGGCACTCAGGCCTGGAAAATTGTTTGTTATCTACACATTCCCCCTCCTTGGCACTTGGAATGGTCCCATTATACTTCAGCATTGGCAGAATCACATGTTAGAATTGCAGGAAAAGATGATGAGCTCATATGGGCTATTTATAAACATGGTCAATACACACCAAAGGATGGATACCCTATTATTTTTGTTGAACACCATCCACAGGAATTGTTATGGTGGTGGCATCCTTTATGGAAATTGAAATTCCCCAAAAACCCAGATTGCTAATGTGGTGTATTCTCTTCTACGAAATCCATACTCGTGTCTATCTACAAAAATGCTCCTTTATTGGTCCTTCATGGTTCTCTCTTTTCACGAGTGAATTTGAGGACGTTGAGCACCTTTTCATCCATTTCCCTACATCATCATCACTCTAGACTCATGTGAAATATATTCTCAACCACATCTTAATATATAATGGACCATCTGTATTGCATGCCTGAGACTCCTGGTAGCATTCTGCTCAGCCACATAAGCTCTGTAACCTACCCCTTCTTATTTGTTGGGGCATATGGATCGCCCGGAAAAGAGTCATATTTAATGATCATGCATATAATTGGCACGTCATATCTGCACATATCTCATCCTTATACCATATGACCCCCGATGACTCAGTGTTTCATCCTACTAGGAATATCATTCCAGAAACTATTGACAAATCTATCCCCTGGGCATATTTAGATGGATCTGCACAACAAATTGGCTGTGGTGGGAGTGCAGTTCTGTATTTGACAAAACACCATTATTATAAGTTAAAAATTGGTTTGGGCATAGGCACTAACAATTATCTAAGGCTCAGTTTTAGCAAAAAAATGAAAGTGCTCAAAAATTCTTCGAACATGAACGGCCACATAGAGTTCGTCGCTGGGATTCTAGTGCAACTCATTTCATCAAAATCTGAGTTCGTATGAGTGATTTATGGTCTACTGTCCATTTTCCAAAACAGGAAAAAAAGGAGCAGAACAAGTATAGGGATGATGTGGTAGGTACAGTCAGCTTCTCAGAGAATATTCTCCAGATTCAGCCAATGACAATTTTCGAAGTGTTTCAGTTGGATTCGTCGATGATGACTAGGAAGGGAAAAAAAAATTTCTTCCAAGTCTAAGGGTGAATTTTATCCTTATTATTGTGCAGGAATTATTGTATTGTTTTTGGAAATTGGGACCAATGGGGTAGGCCACGTGGCACAGCCAGAGGCTACCACATGTCCCCACCCCATGGCCTTAGAGGATTGGTGAGTCAAATGGATTGACATATATATATATATATATATATATATATATATGATCATTTATCGTTCTAACCTAAGAAAAAAAACTATATGTTATAGCGGGCTTCACCAACTTTGGAGCATCCACCAACCAATTCTGACGGAGGGCCTAACTTGGAGGTAGCTCCAACTCTGGTGGCAGGGTCTATTATAATTTCTTATAAAATTATTATGGTCGGATCAGGGGTCGAACACCCGACCTGCTCCACAGCAATCAGACGTGCTACCATCCCATCTACCATGGTGGTTCTTAACCAATGAACCTTGCTTCCTCTTAAGGTTTATGCATCCTACGGTTGGGATTCCGGAGGGGGCCAGCCCCCTCCCATGTGGCCAGGTTCTGAGAACCAAGTTCCAATAAGGATTAAACGGTGGAAAACTAAGACAGATTAATTAGTAATAAGATGTGGGTTAACCACGATTAACATGATAATTAGCGCTAATAGCACTTAAAAATAAATATGCACTTATCTATCTGCTAAACACGATTAGCTCTTAATTAATCCATGCTTATCTTGGCAGGATTTTAGAGAGCACGCCAAAAATGACGAGTTTTCTATTTTTGGAAAGTTAACTGGCACTCTCCCCAAATTTAGTGGAGAAATTGGGGGAAATACAGTTTTTTCCATAACTGAGGTAATTTTTGCTCAAACAGAGCTTAGGAAGAGGCATTATAGGCTAATTGACATGTTGGGAACTCAATGAATTAGGTTTCAAAGGCAGAAAAGGTCATCTATAGGTGTTTTTAGGCATTTGAATATTTTTGAAGGTCAAGGCCACCAGGTGTTAGGGACATTGCCAGAGCATCCAGAGTCCAAATTCAGCAAAAAAATAATCATTTCTGGGATATTTTGATGTTTTAAACTCATTTGAATAGGTTCCCAAGGAATTTGAAGCATATAACAACAATTTTAGCACAGTTGAAGCTAATACAAAGGCCCACACTATAAAGCTGGACCAAGGAGATGTAGCCCGGGAGGGGTGAAATCCTTTATCAAAATTTTGTGTGTTAAGCTCTGTTATGTGTGTTTGTTGTGTTTATAATTGCTTCTGTTCAGTCATTTAAAATTATGTTTTCTAAGCTTATGAAAAGCACAAAATGTCACAAAGTAGATTGATTTGACAATCACACGCTCATAGATAAACCCATGAAGAATAAGTAAAACTAAGCAAAGAGAAAAATATATCTGACATGATACTAGCACAGCAATAACTAGCAATCATTTCAGATCAAGTTGGTATCAGAGCACAAGGTTGCTTGCTTTTTTTACTTGAATGGTTTTAATAGTTGTAATTTTTTCGATGCTTACAAGGTTGATATTGCAGAGAGGAGAAGGGAAGCTATTGGTAACTAGTCCTAAGATTAGGAAAAGAAGGAAGAAGGCTGAGAAGGCATATTCATCCTCACCCAAATAACCATTCAAGGCAACACTTGAAGCACCTCAAATTTCATCTCCATCAATTGAGATTGAAGAGGTCCAAATTGCATAAGAGACTGAAGTGATTGAAGGGGTACAAGCTGCAGAGATTGAGCTTGAATCCAAAGCAAAAATTTCAGGATATGAAAAGACTCATAGACATTCTAAAGATGAGGATGCTAGGAGAGACTTCAAATAAATGCAAAGAATGGTTAAAATCATGTATGAATCATTCATTGCAGAAAAAGTTGGAGAAGGTTCAAAACCTCCACATGGAGAAGGATCTTAGAACAATAAGAATGATGAATAGAAGAGCTTGAAAGGTAGTGGAGGAAAACCACCTCCATCTCCAACATCCTCATCTTCCTAATTTTCATCAACATCTTCATCTTCCACATCCACCATAAAAACTCATACCCAAACTCATTCCAAGGTCCCAAAAGGAAAGACTTCGTTACTCAAGTTGGACATCAAGTTTGAACTTCCCACATGCAATGCAGAAGTTAATGTTGAGAGGCTAGTGTTGTCCAGGTAAATCCCCTCTGCGGACAGAGGCGATCCCTCTAGCCCTAGGGTGGGTCTAGCAACTACGGGAACATACTAACATCTACCTTCCTAGATTGTAAATGAAATTCAGAGCAAGGAAGATGTCCTACCTTGTTCTAATGCTATGTTGTCATCTTTCGTCGAAGCTTCTTGATCCGTCGCTCTTCCCAAGCTCGATGCACGCTGCTACCAACGTTTGATTACCTGTGCAGACAGTCAAGACAACACGACAAGTGTAACACCACGAAAAACATAAAACAATTACAACCTATCTAACTGATCAAGGAATGCTAGAAATATCATTATATATGTAAACAAGAATGGAAGATAAACATCAGATGCATTTTATTATGATAAAGACAAGGGGAGTTTACAACCAAGCCTTGATGTTGAGGCTCTCCTTCGGCAAGTTTGTATCCAAGCACGTTTGACACACCCTCATGAAAAAGGTCCAAGATCTCACTATGTTCTCAACACACACAAACAATTGCACTCTGCACTATTCTCTCGAAGCTATGATTGCTTCCTCTCTATGCTAACTTTTTCAACTATCTGTTCAACCAGAACATGTTCAACTATTCAGCCATTCAGCTAGCACATCAATGGAAGATGGTTATATGTATATAGGAGAGGAGGAGGTTGGGATCCCTACAATAGTGGAAGGGAGGCCTTATCCCTTGGGAGGTTTCCCCATAAGGTGGAAACAAGAGGCCAAAGGAGGAAGGTCGTGGTTATTCAGTAGAACCACTCCCTATGACTCATCCACAAAGTTGTTGTGAACGAAACTTCACCTCTTTTTTTAAAAAACTTTCCATAAAAATATTGGCATGGGTGCTTAACTGGGACAGAGCACCAACTGGCACGGGCTCAGTGTTAATTTTCCTCATTGGCGCGAGGGCATAACAGGCTACCAGCGCCAAGGCAAAAACAGGTGTTTTTAGTGGTCTGCTCAGAAAATGGTCAACGGAGGGAATGTTTTCCTCATGGCAAGGGATGCAATGATGGTATTAGAAAGGCATGACACTGCTTATTGATCACAGAAATGACCCTCCAATGTACGAGATGGGGATTTCAGGGACAGTGACAAATTACTATGTAACAGATGCCCCCTAAAGTATGAAATCCGAACATGAGTGAGGGGTGAAATTCTTTACAAGTACGTGCAAGGAACCGGACACTACTGTCAGGAGACCTGCAAATCAAGCATGGATACATATACATAACTGAAATCTCTGTTGAAAATACATGAATCCATGGTATAGGCACAGCTATCCATCAAGAAGAGGATCATGTGCATGGATCCTCGGCATGGACGCAGCCATCTGAATGAAGGGATCATATGAAATAGATCCACGGTATGGGCACAGCCGTCCGTATAGAGAGGATCAAAACAAGAGAACCCATGGTATGGTCGCAGCCATCCGTCTAAAGAATCATGTATATAATCATGAATCACTCATCACTCCTCGCAACCTAGACTTTTGTGATCGAAGCCCAGGGTCTTGTGCTCCAACACCACCCAATCAAAGTACAAATTCCAACATTTGAATAGATGTTTTGAAGTCGAACATGCTAGAAAATCACTTGATTACCGGTCAATGATGTGAACCGTTAACAAGTGCGAGAGAAACCACCCATAATGTCAATGGCTCTCAAGGTACTACTAGTACAATCCACGGAATGTGAACAGTAAGCTGAAGTCGAACACTCGTGAAATCACCCGATCGAAGGCTAATGACGTGAACTTGTGGTCAAATGCAAAGAACTTGCCATTAGGGCATGCAAGCCCTAAGGTACCAGAAAGGAGTCTCTAGATCAACTTCCCAGATAATGAGCTGAAGTCGAAAAGAAGCGATTCGTCGAAGGAGGGTCATAATGAATCCCACATCATCGACACAAAACAGAGAAGGTAATATGAGTGTGAATCAAGACTGAAACAGAGGATCAAGGAATGTACAAACTTCATAAGGATTTTCTCTTGAACATATCGGCGACACGACTCTGCAATTTGGCAGCATTTGACTCAAATAGGATCAGAGGTCATGTTGACAAGATTTGTAACCGAATGAGAGGAAAACAGATTTCCCAAACCCATGGAGGCAAAGTGACAGAGTGAAGATATCCCAACTCGACACAAACTGCAGACAAGTGTCATGTTCAAGAGTGACATACTGCCGACACAACTGATGAATAACTTCCATTTTCCCCCACCATTTCTGGCGAGTACCTCTTTATTTTTACACAAGCTTGAAGAGGATAGCACATGCTTGTCATATAATTTTTTCCTTCAGAAAAATCCATCCTAGTACATTTTACGAGCCCTAGGAAGGAGGAACTTGGTTAACATCATGGTGACGATTTCCGATGTCATCAGGGTTTAAAGAGTCTGACAAAGGAAGAACTTGGCATCTTTTCATGTTTAGAGAGTTTGAAAAGAAGGTATAAAAGAAAACTCCAGCAGTCCCTTTTCGTAGGTAGTCTCAAAGATCCGAAAAGGTAGAAAACTGTGTCTGAGAGAACCTCTTAGTCGCGATAGGCTAAGGTATTCTTTTTTCGTAAATAATCTATCCCAGCCCGAAAAAGGGTTAAACATATATTGGGTAGATATCATTTCACAACCATTTAACGAGTTCAAAATGACAAGAGTCTCGGCAATATTTTCAGTTTTTAAGAGTCAGAAAAGAGCTGAAAGTTGACTCCTCCTGGAGGAACGAGTGGTATAAAGGGTACCAACTGGTTCCGGTAATGGTGGAACTGCTCAGAACAATTAAAGGTTAATAGGCTGGCTAACAAGACCACTCATCGCAGCGGTTCCTCGGGAATGGGTAAAACAACCAAGTGAAGGCATATGATCGGCCAAGTAGATGGTGACGATGGAATGAGAAAACCAAGGCTAAAACAGGTTGATAAAATGGAAATCACGAGAGGTAAAATGGGAATGGTTCATTTTTACACAAGCTTGAAATCAGGAAACTCTGCTTGAAGTTGGTTTCATTTTTACACAAGCTTGAAACAAAGATAAACTATGCTTGAAACCAATTTCATTTTTACACAAGCTTGAAACGGAAACAAACTATGCTTGAAAAAGTAAGCATGCCCCCAGCATGGTGACTCAATTCGAGGTACATGCCCCCCAAGCTTCAGTCCATATGAAAGGAAGATGTACTGAAGGTTCAAATTATGAGATCAAGAGAAAGACTCGACTGGGATTTTACAAGATTTTATCAAAGACTCGAATTGAACAGGAACGTGTTTCATTGTTTTAACAAGGTTGACACATTAAAAGAACTATCCTCATGACACCTTATTTCATTTTTTAAGGAGCTTGACACAATAAAACAAACTATGCTCTGACGGTCTTGTTTCATTTTTTAAGGAGCTTGACACAAGAAAAATACAACCTTGTTTCATTTTTTAAGGAGCTTGACACAAGAAAACGAACTCTGCTCCGACAGACCTAGTTTCATTTTTTAAGGAGCTTAACACAGGAAAGGAACCATGCTTCGGACACCTTGTCATAATGAATAAGAATTCATAGCTTCCAAGGGTTTCCCGTCCGATGGAAGGAAAACATCTTGGAAGTCTGGACCTAGTGCCCCCAGCACTTGATGTACAATGGCACTATCACTGAAGACGGGCACAGGACAGGTAGCCACATAATTTACATGCGGCGGGGATGACACAACCAGCGGATAAAGATATGGCAGGGATGATCGTGGACTAGCTGCCATATTAGGACCAAAGAATGCAAGTTGATCGATGGTCACGATCTGACCTTGGTGTAGAAAACACATCACATGAAAGAGGGAGGAGACAAGCGCTCCCATGGAATAAGTATAATCACGGCCCAAGAGTAAATTAAAGTCCAAGGGACTAGGAACAACCATCACGTCCATATGGACAGTTTTCCCTCCCAAAGTAACAGGCAACTTTGGAAGGATCCCTAACGGTTGACTATTTCCTTTGTTAAACACCAACAGATTTTGTGTAACAGGCACAAGCGGTGGCGAACCAAAAAATTTCCAAGTAGTTGAGGATAAAATACTAACAGACGCGCCTTCATATATAATGGTGTTGGGTACAACCAGATGGGAGGCCTGTATTGTGATCTCAAAAGGCACATAAGAAGGAAGGTGATAACCGACAAATGGACTCCAATCAAAGGAAGCGACCAAACTACTTGGAGGGGCTACCATCGAACCTAGATAGTCTTCCCCTGGTGTTACGGGAGAAAAAGGAGCATCCTTCACCACCTCCATCATGGAGGCAGAAGGAGTATCCTCCGGGACCTCTATCATGGGAGGTGGAGGAGTAGCTCCCTGAGATATAGGGACAGGAGAATCTTTCTCCAAGTCCGGGGAACTTGAAGAAACAAGAAGAACCTGAGGGGGATGAGATCCACTCTCGATGGAAAATACCTGATGAACCATAAGCGGGATTAGATCGACCGATTCCTCGACCAATGGTTGGTTGGGAATGGATTCGTGAAATTTAATTTCTGGGGGAGCAGGATTGACCAAGGATGACGCTTGACTGATTGTGGAATCAACTAGCGGAGGACTTGAAGAAAGCTTCTGGTAACCAGTTGGAAGGCTGGGCACAGAAACAGTAGGGTTTTCCAACACTCTCTTGGCTTCATCCATGTACGGACAAAGGTGAATGGGATGATGCCCTTCACACAACTTACAGGGATTGGTAATCTTACCCTGTTTCTTACGAGTCTTATGATTACTAATCGAAGATGTGCCACCAATATGGCTTCTAGAAGCCAAAGGCAACGGTAGACGGCCATCGGACCATGCTTCAAGTACCTTGGGAATGCCAGGGCAGTCTCGAAGAAGATGGTCACCTTTGCACAACATGCAAGGGAATTTGACTTTCCGCGGAGGGTTGGAAGGTTCATCGAGAGCAGGTGTTTTAGAAGCAACTGCTGCAGAATTAACCTCTCGCTTATCTAAATTCTTCTTCTTAGTCTTCTTCTTCTTCTTCTTAGCCACCTGGGTAATAGAATCCAAACTTTCACCAGGCGAAGTAGAAGATGAGGACGAAGAAACAAGAGAAGAAGGGGAGAGGTCCACCTTCGAATCAACATGGCATTGCTCATGCGGAGGAGTGGATGGTACGGTAGCCGAAACACTTGAGACTACAGAGGTCGAAAACAACCAAACAAGAAACCCAACAGTTAACCTAGGGAGGCATAACGTGGCCATATAAGGAGCACCAATATTTCCTAAAGCAGGAAAAGCACTAGGACTCCCTTCAGAGGGGACTCCTTGATTGGAAAACTCCGAAAAAGTTGCCATCGGAAATTACCTTGAAATAAAACACTAAGGAAAAAAATTCTAACCAAGAATATTTCGTGGGCGATTAATTTTTTAAGACACTAAAACCAGACTCTTGTTGTTTCATATTTTAAGAGTGGAGAAACAAGCAAAAGGTGACTCTATCGCTTTCAGGTTGGACACGAGCTTGAAAGGACAAGAGCTCAATGATATTTTCAGTTAAAATATTCAGTAAAGATCAAAGTGACTACTCTGGTAATATAGGTAAATGGGTGTACCAGATATCCGTGAACTGCCATATACACCTTGGTAAAAATGAAAGAGAAATCAACCAAGGACTTAAAGTACGTGCAGGTAATCTCCCCGAATGTTGTGTCTGGTGTATCACGGGTAAAAGGCGACAAACTCGGCTTCCTATGGATAAAGGATTTGCAACCTAATGGGGTCTCCCTTTATATACGCGACGGTACGAGGAGCACAAGTCCATACTAGCGTTCTCTAAAGCTAGATGGCGAACGACAGCTAGTAGGTTTAAAGACGTCGGAACACGTCTCTAGCCTAGACCACTAAAAATGTTTTGTTAAGTTTCAATGTTGCCTTAGGTTAATTGAATAAATTTTATGGTTGATCTTCAATTATGTCTCGGTTTCAAGGCCCTACCGCATGTCATCTAACAATCTCCTATATGCAGCTAAATGAGGAAAGAAAGCTTTCAATTCGATGAATGTTATCTAGTTAAGGGAAGAGTCTCAAACAATGATGCAAAAAACAACAAAGGAAACTAAATTTTTCCAAACTAGATGACTTTCACTATCCAAAAGTAATTTAAAACATTCAATGATGCGAATTATGCAATGTAATCTATGCAAAATCCTCTTTTTTGAAAACTATGCAATTGTAATATATGCACAATTTCCTTTTTCTTTTGAAATGATAAGAATGCACTCAATGCATTTTTCGATGAAATGAGAATCTACTTAAAGCACGCTTTTAATGAAAGAGAATGCACTCAAAGCGATTTTTAGTTTTCAATCATTAAACAATGTATTCTAAGTTCAATGATGGATCTCAAAAAATACTTTTCAATGCAATGTGATCTAATGCATTTTAACGAAAATCAAACTCTAAGACGAAAAATAAATGAACGCAAATCCTCTTAATGAAGGATGAATGCAAAAGGGATGCAAACAAACACTAAGAGTGAAATTGTTGTTTCAAACACTTTGTAACGAAATTCCTCAAAAGGCTACAAGACATATGAGGTCAAGTACAAAAAGGACTTCGAAAGCATGAGTTCAAAACAAGGCATTCATTCCCTTTTACATCAAGCAATCATAGAAAGAAGACTTTTTAGTTGAACAAAGAGTAATGTAATATATGCTCATAATTGAAAAAGTAGAGGGGATAACGAGTAAATCATACAGAGAAAAATACCGGAAGGGGAAGACACACTGGTGAAGGATTTAGGGAAAAAACCTCAATTTTTCATACACCCTGAAATTGGCATGACTTTGGTGGGTGAAACTAGCACCAACTGGCGCGACTTGCTCACTGACAACTAGCGCCAATGGCCAATTGGCGTGGGTTGCTAACTGAAAACTAGCGCCAATCGGCATGACTGTCAAAAAAATAAAAGTGCCAATACCTGAACAGGAAAAAATAAAGAATTTCTCCCAACCAAGATCAGACTCACCACTTCAAGCAAAAATTAAAAGATCATAATTGATGAAAAACATAGGAACAAATAGGGAAATGGTCGTTCGACTAAATCCGTCAAATGACTAAGACCTCAAAGAGTGACAAACTCAAAGGAAAATCCTCAGTGGAGTCGCCAATTTGTTGTCCAGGTAAATCCCCTCTACGGACAAAGGCGATCCCTCTAGCCCTAGGGTGGGTCTAGCAACTACGGGAACATACTAACATCTACCTTCCTAGATTGTAAATGAAATTCAGAGCAAGGAAGATGTCCTACCTCGTTCTAATGCTATGTTGTCATCTTCCGTCGAAGCTTCTTGATCCGTCACTCTTCCCAAGCTCGATGCACGCTGCTACCAACGTTCAATTACTTGTACAGACAGTTGTTGGGGCCCTTGTTTTGACAAACCTTGTTTTGAATGTTTTGACTTTGAAATAACGGCCAGATTTTGGGGTTGCGGAACGAGGGCACATGGCAGCCGCAACCAAGTCACAACCACATCAAACGGAGGAACTACCAAGGTTGCGAAGGAACAGGCACATAGCGGAGGAAACTAGATGCATAAGTATAGATAAGGAGAAGATACAGCAGAAGAACGCAAGCGGAACACACAGATGATCAGAGAAAAGCCAGAAGCAGCTGAAGAAGGACATAAGAAGAACTAACAGTCGCGACAGCGGGTGAATAAATAGTCGTCACCCGGAAGAAAGCAAGGAGGAGAGAGCGACTGAAGGAGAAGAAACGCATGTTGTAGCAGGAACCCAGATTGTGGATGAAGTCTCTGTAGTTCCTAGGGTTCTATTGATGTACATCTATGTTCCGCAAGGCGTATGTATCAGATTTGTAAGCCCATTGCAAAGCTATGTAACTGGGGATTCGGCCAAGAGCTTAATATAATTGCAGGTTACTGTCTATTTGTGAGATTCACATGCATGTGTGTTGGTTGAGATGCTTTAAATTTTCATTTGTCTAATATCTGTATGCTCTTCGAATGCTGTTTCATATGTGATTCTATTTATGCAATCTAATCACTAATAAGAATGAATTGCAGATCCGTACCTTTCCATTGGTCTATTCCCTTCCTGCATGTGGTCGCGGCACGCCTCGGGTGAGACTCTCTACTCTCCAGAGTAGGGTGATAACGTCGGCGTGATCCTAGACTACAGCGGATTCCTGTGTTGGCCACAACTCCTGAACCTGGGTCTTGCCCGCGAGACCTGATCACTCGCCAACAATGGTTCCGTTGCCGGGACACGCATGATATGAGGGGATCTAGACCATGGTATCGTGAATCTTCGAAGGGGAGATACGGCGATGGTGGGATAATCATTTAGACCATTTCATTGCTCAGCAAGCGGAGTTGACCAAGAAAGGGGAGGCAGCGATCAAGGAACTCGTCCTTTTCTCAGATTTAGCCGATGATACATACGAAATTTTCTGGGGAAAGTTCCCTACCGACCTTTACAATTGGTTGCGGAGGTTACAGACGAAGGTGCCTCGAGATGGCTCGCGGAAGATAAACCGCAGGTGGGCGCACGGAGATCTGGTGGCTCTGCATCGGTTGAACACCGAGTTGACCCGCGCGGTGGATTTTTGGGTAGAGACCACGTTGGAAGGATACATTGTGGAGTTTGCTGCTGAGTGCTATCAATCCTTCTCGAAGGCCGAGGCTATCTTCCGCTCCGGGCTCAGAGGGAAGCTGCTTAAGGAAATTCCGTTGTGGATTAAAGCTCTGATGGTGGATGAAGGGTTGATAGAATTCCACAAGACGAGTATGGAAGCGTAAACCACCGGTGCTGAGGGAAGGGTTGAAGGGATCGATGCCACGTAGAATGTGACGCAGGGAGTGGGGAATGGATGCTGAGGCCGAAAGGACGTTGAGGGAGCGACGTGCACATCGGCGTGCACAGATTGCCGATAGGTGGCGAAGAAGGGTGATGCGAGATTTGAAAAGACGAGAGATCGAGAGGAAGAATCAGAAGGAGGCACCTCAGAGGGTAGGAATTATGGACGTGGATACCCAGGGACAAGAAGGGACCACTGTGGGAGTGCGATGGGTGCATGGGAGCCTAGCCAAGCGAGCAAGGGAGACAGTGACTGACGAAGATGATGAAGTTATGCAGCCCGAGGAAAGTTCCGATGGTGAATGGTACGTTGTGATGCATCAGTTGTTTCAAGAGCGGACGGCATTCAGTTCTCCAGGCTGCCATACTCCCCCCAATCTACATGGCAAGGATCCCTACCTTCCCCTGGTACTTTATCAACCTTTGAGTAATATTTTCGTTAAATTCCAAGCATTGAGTCAATTTCACAGTAGTTCAGTGTCGACGGCAACACCCGTTAGTAGCAGCATCACCAGTAGTATTGCATTCCCGAGTGGAACAGTCATGCAACCAGGACCCAGAGGATTTATCCTGGTCAACCCGCCGCAAGTGAACATGGCTGGGTCTTTTACCCAGTATCCCGAGTTCTCGGGCCGGGGTAATGATGATGTCGAGCAACACTGGTATCTGTGCGAAGCCATTTGGAGGGCTCGGCAGACGCCAGACGCAGGGAAACTAATAGAGTTCCAAACCACGCTCAGAGAGAGGGCTCTACAATGGTTCATCAAGTGGTCCGAGGCCCACCCGAATCCCGTCATTGCGAACGTGAAGCAGGATTTTTTCCGGGAATTTAAGCTTCCCCAAACGGACCAACAGGGTCTGTCCGAGCTCTGGGAAATTAAAAAGAAGGAAGGAGAAACCGCATGGGAGCTGATGCGGCGATTCAAGGACACGATCGAGAAACTCAGTTACCCGATCGATCCAAACCATCAGAGGGACTGGTTCATCAAGGCTTTGCTTCCCTTGACGCGAACCCCCCTCACCCAACAGAAGATTGACAATCTGCAGGACGCTTTGGAGCAGGCCATGAATATCGAGGCCATGGCGGGCTACCCTCAGGAATATCGGGGAGGGCCGGCCCCGCAGGATCCCTCCTTGGTGGGATTGCAGAATCAGATAGCTAGCTTGACCGAAAATCTCAAGGAGATACATCCGTTCAGACCAGCCAGGCCGAACGTTTGGTGCACTCACTGCCTGGTCGAAGGCCATGTCGCAACTGAGTGTCCTCGGTTGCGTGGCGCGGGGGTGGGACCCTCGGTCGCGGAAATTCAAGGGGGGCCACCCACGGGGGGTGGCGCGGCACTAAATCCGCAGGGGGTATACCAGCCGCAACAGCCATATGCGAGGTTCCCCTCCCAACTCAACCCAGCCGCCACGGAGTATTGTGAGATTTGTCGGACGGTGGGACATCCACCTCGGATGTGCCCGATCCTACAGAAGTATTCCAACATGCCGAACAACGTATATTTTGAGTTTTGCGCTTCCAATACTCACAACACTGAGCAATGTCGGGCTCTCGACACACTCGCGGACCGGTTGGACCGACCCTCCTACAGGGTGAATGAGGCTCCTAGAGGAAGAGGGGGCGGGGCGCGCGGAGGTCGTGCTGAGGGGCGCGGGCCGGTGAAATGCTATAACTGTGACCAGGAAGGCCATGTGGCTCGCGAATGTCCCCTCCCTCGCCGTCCGTGGTGTTCCCAGTTCCGCGTAAACACCCATGCGACCGAAGACTGTCCCGAGCTCATCAAAAAGTGGGAAGAACGTGCATGACAGAGGGGCACGAATTTAGTAAACGCCGAGCCGCGGGCGGCCGTGACTCCGGCCATGCAGAACGTCGCTATTGTGACGAGGGGCGGTAAGAAAACGGGGGAGGACGCTCGCGGAAAGGAGCCGCCACCAGTTGTCAGGCCAGCATCCCCGCACCGGGTAATCAGACCCGAGGCACAGAAGAAGTATTTTCAGGAGGCGGTTGAGGCATTTGCTCATCTGCGCGAAGCGGGAGGCCTGGAGGCACCCCTGTCGACAGATCCTGGGCCACAGCACGCCCCAATAACCCTGATTGAAGAGTGGCTCCAGCTATTCCTCAAGATTGTTGACAGTGCTGCTCTGCGGCAGCAGCTCAAGTGTACTTTGGAAGGGGCACTGCAGGGGAGGACAGGATTGGGGGAACCGGTGGACACAGCCCCCCAATCGGTGCAGCGCATCAAGCGAAATAAGCGATGAACGGGTAAAGAGTTCCGGCTCAATACGCAGGTTGGGGGATTCCAAATTAGCGACACCATGCTTGATTTAGGGTCTGACATCAACATCCTGCCGCGCAAGACGTGGGAGGCTCTTGGAAAGCCACGGCTAGCCTACTCGCCCATCCAACTCAGAATGGCGAACCATTATTGCATTCTGTTGATTGGCCGACTCGAAGGTGTCGAGGTCGACATTGCGGGGGTAACAACTTACACCGATTTTGAGGTTATTGATATTATGGGAGACAAGGATCCTTACCCCGCCCTGTTAGGCATTGATTGGGCTTTTGAGAATTATGCTATCATCTACCTCAAAAAGGAGCTGATGATCTTTGAAGATGGGGAGGTCCGGGTCACTCAGCCTCTCGACCCATATCAAGTCCCGAGGTATACCGAGACGGTGGATAACCGGGAGGATGCTCAGATGATGGACCACCTCTACCAGATGACTGCAGGGAAGCGGGAAGACTATATTAACCCGACCGCGACTGGCTCTGTCAGTTGGCGGAGTGTCCAGAGCTCGAAGTTGGGATCTGAACTCGCGTGGGAAGACTAGCAGCAAGGGGGGTATGAGACCAGCACGCGGAGATGTGCTCATGTTGGCCGCGTCAGTTGGATTGGTGCTGAGTTCAGGGAATACCCCACCCTATCAAACATGCAAGCTGTCAATACCTTTATTGCTAAGGTTGAGGACATGGTGCCGGAAGGGAGCAGACTACCCCTTTTGGACGTTGCACTACAGTCTACAGCAACCCGGTGGTGGAAAAATCACCGCAATACCTTGTCGCGGTGGAGTAGTGTGGTGGACGCGTTGCGGGCATGGGTTAAAGAAGATGAAGGCCCTCAAAGCAGGCAGCGGTACTCTGGGACTTCCAATCCGCAAGACCACTTGTGGACCTGTGAGGAGTAGTGGCGAAGTATAGGATACCCGAAAGAGCTGTGAGTTCATCGGTTTGTCCACTCTTTAGACACCATTCCCCACGCATGGTACTTGGAGGAAGAACAGAAACAAGGGACTAGTTCTTGGACGGAAGTCGCGAGAAAATTTGCGCGGTGCTTCTCTTTCACGGGAGACACAGAGTTGGAATCTCAGGCATTGCACGCTATCAGGGCGGTACTATTTTTCCGCGATCCGCAGACCGACGGTTGCACGCTGCCCGCCCGTCCTCAGGCCGTGCGAGAGTTGGTTTGCCAAAGGATTGACGGCGATCCGGAGGAAGATGGTCTGGAGGACCTGAGGCACCTGTATTTCGAAGAGAAGGAAGGTGAGCGGAACATTAACGAAGAGTCGGCCACCGAAGGCATCCATTTACGGCCGTTGAAGACAAAGAAGCTAAACATCGGTACGGAGGAGAAGCCTAAGCTGGCTACAGTGGGCGATTACTGGGACGAAGAGACGACCAAGGAGATTTTCAGCCTCCTCCAGGAATATGAGGACTTTTTCCCTTCGTCGGTAGCAGATCTGAAGGGCATCAAAGGCGACCTTGGCGAAATGCACATCGTGCTGAAACCGGGTGCCAGGCCTATGAAGCAACGACCCTACCGGTTGAACCTGCGGGTTAAAGAGAAGGTTAAGATGGAAATCGATAAGATGCTGGCCGCGGGTCTCATCTTTCCCGTGGAGGAAGCAGAGTGGGTGAGCCCTATCGTCATCCAAAATAAGAAGGACAAGGCGGAGATACGGGTTTGTGTCGATTATCGCAGTCTGAACAATGCATGCATTCATGATCCGTTTCCCACCCCGATCAATTTCCCACCTTTAGTGACGAAGTATTGGACCATATTCTGCGAGGCAAGCCTACTCTCCTTTGATGGATTTTCCAGAGTACAGCCAGTGCATCTTGAAGAAGATAAGTCAAAGACAACATTCACCACCGAATGGGGGTCGTTTGCCTACCACGTCATGTCGTTTGGCTTGAAGAACGCTCCGGCCGTGTTTTCCCGAATTGTCATCGCCGCCTTCCGGGAGTACATTCACAAGTTCCTGGAAGTCTACATGGATGACTGGACTGTCTACAGTTTATTAAAGAAACACGCCACCCTGTTGCGGGTCATGTTTGATCGGTGTCGCCAGCTGCAGATTTCCTTGAACTTAAAGAAATGTATCTTTGCCGTTCCGTTCAGCACGTTGTTGGGACATGTGGTATGCAAGCAAGGGGTCTGCGTCGACCCCGCCAAGGTTGCGGTGATCGTACACATGGAAGCTCCCGAGACGGTGAAACAGTTGCGGGCATTGCTCGGGCACACGGGATACTACAGGAGGTTTATCCGCAACTATGCCAAGATCACTGCTCCGTTAGAACAACTTCTACGGAAGTCCGCAGTCTTTCAGTGGACGGAGGAGTTTCGGGTAGCCCTAGACACCCTGAAGGAAAAGCTGGCATCGGCGCCTATTCTAGTTCATCCAGACTGGGATAAGCAGTTCCATGTGCATATCGACGCTTCCAGTGTTGCACTTGGGGTTGTCTTGGCACAACCCGGCGATACAACAGTTGACCACCCGGTCTACTTCGCCAGCCGCAAACTGTCCAATGCGGAGAAGAATTACACCACGACCGAGAGGGAAGCGCTGGCGATGGTGTACTCTCTTCAGAAGTTCCGCCACTATCTTCTAGGGGGCAAGTTCAAGTTCTTCACAGACCACTTTGCCCTGAAGTACCTGGTCAATAAGCCTGTTCTGGAAGGACGTATTTGCCGTTGGCTTCTGCTATTTCAAGAATTCACGTTCGAAGTAATCGTCAAGCCCGGGAGGTTGAATGTCGGGCCCGATCACCTATCCAGGTTGGAGACGGGGGAGAATGACGGCTCCCTCGACGATCAGCTGCCAGACGCTGACCTCTTCCGAGTCGAAGCTGTACCAGATTACTTGGCTGACATTGTCGCCTATTTGACCACGGGGCAATGCCCTCAGGATTACACCCCGCTCCAGAAATGGCATTTGGTCGTCCGTGCTGCCGACTACCAATTGATCGCAGGGTAGCTATACAAACTAGGCCTCGATGAGGTTTTGCGCAGATGCGTCCTTGACCACGAACGGGAAGCGGTAATGTGGGAATGTCACAGCGGTGTTGCGGGAGGGCATGTGGGTGCAAAACCCACCGCAAGAAAGGTGCTCCAAGCTGGCCTGTGGTGGCTGAATGTACATACTGATTGTAAGGCCTATGTGAAGCGATGCGACGTCTGCCAGCGGATGGGAAGGCCCTCTCACCGGGATGAGCTTCCGTTACACCCAGTGCATGTGTTGCAGCCGTTCGAGAAGTGGGTTGTCGATTTCGTAGGTCCCATAGCCCCGGTCGCCAGACACTCCAAGGCCCGGTACATCATTACCGCCACGGATTACCTCACCAGGTGGGCTGAGGCAGCTGCGGTACGCGACTACACAGCGGATACCGCCGCCCGGTTCATTTTTTAGCACATTATTTTTCGATTTGGCTGCCCGCGAAGTTTAACTAGTGATCAGGGTACACACTTCATTAATGACACGGTCAAGACACTGCTGGACACCTTCATGGTTCAGCATCACAAGAGTAGCCCGTATCACCCGCAGGCTAATGGTACGGTGGAAGCCTTCAATAAGATTCTTGAGAAAGGCTTGAAAAATATTTTCAATGCCCAGCGTGACGATTGGGACGAGTGCCTATCAGCGACATTATGGGCCTATCGGACTACGGTGAAACGCTTGACCAATCAAACGTCGTTCCAGCTCGTGTACGGCCGAGAGGCTATGATCCCCGCCGAGTTTATTGTACCAAAACTATTGATCGCCACGTCTCTGAAGTTTTCGGAAGAGGCCTCCCTCCAAGAGCGCCTCCATGAATTATAGGAACTGGATGAGGCCCGCTTCCTGGCCGAATTCCACCAGAAGGTTCAGAAGGACCGGCAAAAAGCGTGGCACGACCGCCACTTTAAGCACAAAATATTTCAGGTTGGCGGCAAATTTCTTTTATACGACAGCAGGTTCCAGAAGTTCCCAGGGAAGCTACAGATGCACTGGTTGGGACCCTACTTCGTTATCGAGATTCGCGATTTCGGCGCCGTTCGGTTGGCATAGCTGGACGGTACGGTTCTTCCTGGGTGGGCGAATGGCGCACGCCTGAAACCCTACCAGGGGTAAGTACCTTTCATTTCTCATCAATAACTCTCGCACCCGAGAGCACCCGTAGCGTAGCATAGTTTAATAACTCTCCCGCAACCGGGATGAGCGTACGAGGTCTTCTCTGTTCATAGGTAGTGTGTCAATAACTGCTCAGTGGCGGGGACGCACCGCAACCGACTGTGGTCGGGGCGGCGCCTATCCAACGTGTCATCCCTGTAGGATCCTTACCGGTCTCCACGTCGGTCCAGCTCAGTCCACCCACGTACTTGTGTCAGTCCGTAGGATCGCCTAGATCTGCATCATTAATTACCATACTTGGCAGTAACCGCGCCGTCATCATTTGGCCATCACCCGCAGTAACCTCAGCCGTCGCGTCCGCCCTTTTCCCCATGCCACCGTCAGCAACTGTCACAACACTCATTGGCATGTGATTGATCATACGATTATCGCAGAAATAATGCCAGCAGGAATTAACTCGTTAGGGGGTCTCATCAACTCCACTCGTGCTAGGTGCTAACATAACTTGCATGGACACTAAAAGCACGAGAATGTCGGACCCGTTCGAATTAGCAATTGCAGCTGCACCAGAGCCGTTGAATTCTCAGAACGCATTGCACCAGGAAAGGCGACCAAGGCAGATTTTACAGGTCTATCAGCGCCGGGCCAAAATGTCGAAGACCGTCCCAGCTGTCATTGAACCAGAGCTTGACACTCGGATTCCAGGTTTCAAGGGAAATTCAAGAGGCTACGGACCCCGCAAGGCTGGATCAATTATACGCCCAGGCTGATGAACTTGAGGCACAGCTCCAACACACAGAGGCTTGCTCGGCGGAGGCCAAACGCGTCATTCGTGAGCTCTGGCCGCCCCTTCAATCTAGCGCCCGGACCATACAACAGCTCGCAGCGGCAGCCGAGACCCAGATCAGCAAAATGTTCGGAGCTGTCCCAATGCTATGTTGGATTTTACTGAGCTTCGAGCTACAGCGTTCCAAAGGGTCCCGGAGTTGGGGCCCTTGTTTGAACAGCCGCCTGAAGACGCACAGCAAGGACAGGAACAAGCTGCAGGCGCACAGCAGGAACGAGCACAGGATGAAGGCACACAGGGCGAACAGGGCACGGGGTCAAGCAGGGCAATGGAGGTAGAAACCGTAATTTTTTATTGACTCGGGGACGAGTCAAGGAACTGTGGTCTGGGCCTGTTGGGGCCCTTATTTTGACAAACCTTGTTTTGAACGTTTTGACTTTGAAATAACGGCCAGATTTTGGGGTTGCGGAACGAGGGCACATGGCAGCCGCAACCAAGTCGCAACCACATCAAACGGCGGAACTACCAAGGTTGCGAAGAATGCAGAAGAATGCAAGCGGAACACACAGATGATCAGAGAAAAGCCAGAAGCAGCTGAAGAAGGACATAAGAAGAACTAAAAGTCACGACAGCGGGTGAATAAATAACCGTCACCCGAAAGAAAGCAAGGAGGAGAGAGCGACTGAAGGAGAAGAAACGCATGCTGCAGCAAGAACCCAGATTGTGGATGAAGTCTCTGTAGTTCCTAGGGTTCTATTGATGTACATCTCTGTTCCGCAAGGCGTATGTATCAGATTTGTAAGCCCATTGCAAAGCTATGTAACTGGGGATTCGGCCAAGAGCTTAATATAATTGCAGGTTACTGTCTATTTGTGTGATTCACATGCATGTGTGTTGGTTGAGATGCTTTAAAATTTCATTTGTCTAATATCTGTATGCTCTCTTAATGCTGTTGCGTATGTGATTCTATTTATGCAATCTAATCACTGATAAGAATGAATTGTGGATCCGTACCTTACCATTGGTCTATTCCCCTCCTGCATGTGGTCGCGGCACGCCTCGAGTGAGACTCTCTACTCTCCAGAGTAGGGTGATAATGCCGGTGTGATCCTAGACTACAGTGGATTCCTGTGTTGGCCACAACTCCTGAACCTGGGTCTTGCCCGCGAGACCTGATCACTCGCCAACAACAGTCAAGACAACACGACAAGCGTAACACCATGACAAACATAAAACAATTACAACCTATCTAATTGATCAAGGAATGCTATAAATCTCATTATAGATGTAAACAATAATGGAAGATAAACATCAGATGCATTTTATTATGATAAAGACAAGGGGAGTTTACAACCAAGCCTTGATGTTGAGGCTCTCCTTCGGCAAGTTTGTATCCAAGCACGTTTGCCACACCCTCATGAAAAAAGGTCCAAGATCTCACTATGTTCTCAACACACACAAAAAATCGCACTCTGCACTATTCTCTTGGAGCTATGATTGCTTCCTCTCTATGCTAACTTTTTCAACTATCTGTTCAACCAGAACATGTTCAACTATTCAGCCATTCAGCTAGCACATCAATGGAAGATGGTTATATGTATATATGAGAGGAGGAGGTTGGGATCTCTACAATAGTGGAAGGGAGGTTTTATCCCTTGGGAGGTTTCCCCATAAGGTGGAAACAAGAGGCCAAAGGAGGAAGGCCATGGTTATTCAGTCGAACCACTCCCTATGACTCATCCACGAAGTTGTTGTGATCGAATCTTCGCCTCTTTTTTTAAAAAACTCTCCATAAACAGATTGGCATGGGTGCTTAACTGAGACAGAGCACCAACTAGCATGGGCTCAGTGTTGATTTTCCTCATTGGCGCGAGGGCATAACAGGCTACCAGCGCCAAGGCAAAAACAGGTGTTTTTAGTGGTCTTCTCAGGAAATGGTCAACAGAGGGAATGTTGTCCTCATGGAAATGGATGCAATGATGGTATTAGAAAGGCATGACACTGCTTATTGATCACAGAAATAACCCTCCAATGTGCGAGATGGGGATTGCAGGGACAGTGACAAATTACTGTGTCACAGATGCCCCCTAAAGTATGAAGTCCGAACATGAGTGAGGGGTGAAATGCTTTACAATTATGTGCAAGGAACCAGACGCTACTATCAGGAGACCTGCAAATCAAGCATAGATACATATACATAACTGAAATATCTGTATTCCATTAGGGAGATGTACAACGGAAATAATTTGATGCTTTGAAGCGAAAGATAAGTTCAGCACCAGTTTTAGCACTTTCAGAACTTAGACAGTCATTTGAGATCCAAACATATTCAAGTGATTATGCTATGGGAGCAGTGCTCATGCAGCATGGTAAGCCTATCTTGTTTCATTATGAAATTTTTAATGGAGTTGTGACTAAATATCCCACCTATGATAAAGAGTTATATGCATTAGTACAAAGTGTAAATAAATGGAAGCATTAATTGAAGGGGAAAGATACCATTATCCATACCGACCATCAGCCATTGCAGTACTTACAATCACAGTCAAAGTTGCAGTAATCAAGACATTTCAGGTGGATGGGTTTTCTACAACAATTTCACTTGGTTATCAGGTACAAAAAAGGAATTTACAATAAGGTAGTTGATATGCTCTCTAGGCCTATTGTAAATTCAGCTATTATTCTCAAGCACAATTCTATTATGCATGAAAGTTACATTTAACAGTATGTAAATGATAGTGATTTTCAAGATGTGTATGAGAGTTTGAGTAAGGGAAACCAAAGTGAAGAGTTAGATTACCATGTGCATAACAGTTTGTTATACCACTTGGGAAAGTTATGTATTCCACAGGGATAAAGAAACAATATCATAAGGGAAGCGCACACATCATTGATTGCCGGACATTTCGGTGTAGGAACGACAGTAGCGAATCTCCAAAGGTATTATTATTGGCCACGCATGAATGAAATTGTTTCTAGTTTTATTAGAGGATATTCTTTATGTGAAAAAAGTAAGCCTAGTAATAGGAATCTTGGTTTGTACACACCACTTATGGTTCCTTCTCATCCTTGGGAGAGCATCTCAATGGATTTTGTAGGAGGCCTTCCTATGTCAAGGAAAGGTCATGATTATTTGTATGTTGTGGTAGATAGATTTAGAAAAATGTGTATTTTGGTGGCATGTAAGAAAAATATCACAGCTGAATAAACCGCTAATATTTTATTTCAAAATGTATGGATCCATTTTGGTCTTCCTACTTCTATTGTAAGTGATTGAGATTATCGATTTGTTGGGAATTTTTTGTCAAAATTATGGGACATGATGGATACAAAGTTGAAGAAAAGTATAGCATTTCATCCACAAACAGATGGTCAAACAGAGGTGGTAAATAGAACCGTTATTCATCTTCTAAGAGGTTATTGTAGCAAGCATCCCAAGTTGTTGGACGAACAGTTACACTACATACAACATGCATACAACCGGGCAAAACATTATTCCACAAATACATCCCCATTTGAGGCATGTTTTGGTTACTTGCCAAGATCGCCATTGGACTTCATCTTTGAGAAAGATGTTGCTATAGACAGACATAGTGACATAGATAAGGAAAAAAAGTTCATTGAGAAAATTTAGTTGGTACATCACATAGTGCAAGAGCAACTTGAAAAGAGTCAAAGAAGCTACAAAGCAAGGCATGGAAAACACCGAGTTGATCATAAATTCCAAGTTGGTGATGAAGTTTGGTTGTACATAAGCAAGGAAATATTGCAAGGGGAAGGTAAAAATCTCAAACCAATCCATTATGGTCCATTTAAAATTCTGGAAAAGATTGGTACAAATGCATTCAAGCTATATTTTCCTCCTTATATGCAAATTTATTCTATCGTTAATGTTGAGAATTTGAGATTGTTTGAGCCTCCTTTGATTGATGATCAAGGAGATCATGTTCAGCTGCCATCAATAGATGATTTCTCGCCAGAATATCTTGATGAACTTCAGCAAGATGTCATACTTGACATAAGAATCAGAACTTCAAGAAGAGGGAATGTTGAATACCTTAGAGTGGGACTCAAGGGTCAAAATCCTTCAAAGACCAAATGGTTGGAGATTGAAAAAGTGAGGGAGTTGTACCCTCACTTTCTGAACAATTCATAGTATCTTTTGGGGTCCAAAAGGCTTTTAGTGGGGAGGAATGATCTAAGGCTCAGTTTTAGCTAAAATTTGAAAGTGCTCAAAAATGCTTCGAACCTGAACGATCAGATAGAGTTCGTCGCCAGGATTCCGACGCAACTCATTTCATCAAAATTCGAGTTCATATGAGTGATTTATGGTATGTTGTTCATTTTCCAAAACAGGCAAAAAAGAAGCAGAACAGGTACAGGGATGATGTGGTATGTACAGTCAGATTCTCAGACAATATTCTCCAGATTCAGCCAATGACAATTTTCCAAGTGTTTCAGTCGGATTCATCGATGATGACTAGGAAGGGAATTTTTTTTTCGTCTAAGTTTAAGGGTGAATTTTATCTTTATTATTGTGTAGGAATTATTGTATTATTTTTGGAAATTACGGGGCAATGAAATTTACTAGTGGCACGGCCAAGGGCGCCTCGTGTCCCTACCATGGCCTTAGAAGAGATTAGTAAGTCAAATGGATTGACATATATATATATATATATATATATATATATATATATATATATATATATATATATATATAGAGAGAGAGAGAGAGATATATATATATATATATATATATATATATATATATATAGATGATCGGTTATTGTTTTAACCTAAGAAATGAAACTATATGTTATATCGGGCTTCACCAACTTTGGAGCATCCACCAACCAATTCTGACGAAGGGACTAACTTGGAGGTGGCTCCAACTTTGGCAGCAGGTTTTATTATAATTTCTTATAAAATGATTATGGTCGGATCAGGGGTCAAACACCCAACCTGCTCCACAGCAATCGGATGCGCTACCGTCCCATCTACCATGGTGGTTCTTAACCATAATGAACCTCGCTTCCTCTTAAGGTTTATGCATCTGACGCTTGGGTTTATGGAGGGGGAAAACCCCATCCTATGTGGCCAGGTGGTAAGAACCAAGCGCCAATAAGGATTAAATGCCGGAAAACTAAGACATATTAATTAGTGCTAAGACATGGGTTAACCACGATTAACATGATAATTAGTACTAATAGTGCTTAAAAATAAATCTGCACTTATCTATCCACTAAGCGTGATTATCTCTTAATTAATCCACGCTTATCTTGGTGGGATTTTAGAGAGTGCGCCAAAACTGGCAGGTTTTCTATTTTTGGAAAGTTAACCGGCAGTCTCCCCAAATTTAGTGGAGAAATTAGGGGAAATACAGTTCTTGCCATAACTGAGGCAATTTTTTCCCAAACAGAGCTTAGGAAGAGGCATTCTAGGCTAATTGACATGCTGGGAACTCAATGAAGCAAGTTTCAAAGGTAAAAAAAGGTCATCTATAGGTTTTTTTAAGCATTTGAATATTTTTGAAGGCCAGGGCCACCAGGTGTTAGGGACATTGCCAGAGCATCCAGAGTCCAAATTCAGCAAACAAATAGTCATTTCTGGGAGATTTTGACGTTTTAAACTCATTGGAACAAGTTCCAAGAGAATTTGAAGCTTGTAACTGAAATTTGATCACACTTGAAGCTAACAAAAAGGACCACACTATGAAGCTGGACCAAGGAGATGTAGCCTGGGAGGGGTGAACTCCTTTATCAAAATTCTGTGTGTTAAGCTATGTTATGTGTGTTTGTTGTGTTTATAATTTCTTCTGTTCATTCATTTAAAATTATGCTTTCTAATCTTATGACAAACACAACATTTCACTAAGTAGATTGATTTGACAATCACATGCTCATAGACAAACCCATGAAGAATAAGTAAAACTAAGAAAAGAGAAAAATATGTCTGACATGATACTAGCACAGCAATAACTAGAAATCATTTCAGATCAAATAATTTTGTAGAACTATCTTGCCTTATATCCCTCCTATCCTTTGCATTAACCAAAGATTCCAGTCACATCCAGATTTTTGGAGATTCAAAGCTTATCATTGATTGGTTTAACCAACAATCTATTTGTCACGTGCACACACTTCGGAATATTTTGGAGGAGGTGCTTCTACTGAAAAATAATTTTGATTATATATATTGTCATCATATTTAAAGGGAGAGGAATCATCTTTCCGATTCACTTTCCAAGGAGGCTGCGCACATACAAAGGGATCACTAGGTGATCTGGGAACAAAATGATCACCAATTTTATTAGTACTTCCACAGGCCATATGACAATGCACCAGCACATGGGGAAGATGGGCCCTAATTTCTGAGGATTTTGGCTTTATGTGATAACTTTTATTTATCTGATCAAATGTACAACTTTATACTACTTGTCTATATTTCTAGAACATATATTTGTAACATACACTGATATATATTTTTGTTTGTGGCTTGGACCACCATATTTGCATATGTTTTTCGAAGCATCTACATCCTATAATTTTCATCTTATTAATGAAAGTTACAATTTTTTTCCTGGGAAAAAAAATATAATGGTCCATATGGATAAAGATTTTGTAACTGGTAACACAATGTATGAATTTGTTTACTATATGCACAATTCTAACATCTCGTTTTCAGTAACAGTATAATTGAGCTCAGCAAGGGTTAAGTTTTTACTGATAAAGTAAATGGCATAGATCTTAAGATCATGTTTTTGACTTAATGGTGCCTCTATTATTGTATCAAATGTGTTTGTAGAGATGTGAAATGGTAAAGACCAATTAAGCCCTCTTAAGAATGGTGTTTTGAATAGTTTTTCTTTAAATTTTTCAAAAGTAGTTTGACAATTGGCACTCCAATAAAACTCTATGTCTTTGGAAGCTAAATTGAACATGGGTAGGGCTATCTTACTCAAATTTTCTATGAATCTAAAATAATACCCCACATAATCCAAGAAAATCTATACTTCTCGTTGATTGGATGAACTAGACAATTTAACAATGACTTCAATTTTAGTCATATTTGCAGTGATTCCTGCAGAATATATATGGTGTCCCAAAACAATTCCTTTTTTTAATAACATGAAACATTTCCGATTGAAGGGTGGCAAGTATTACCGTGTGTCTTGTCTTAGCATTGTGGATCCAGGAAGCTTGTTAAAATCTTGGGGGAGAAATGGCAGAAAACGATAGGTTTAGGGTTTACCGGCTTGGTTACAGACTTCGCTCTTCTGCTGCCCCTCATGGCGGCGCATCTGTTGGACGAAGGATTGGTATACTCCCCATTTGCGACGTTGCGGCAGTGGGGAAGAGACCACGGGCTGGGAGATGCTCATTATCCGCAGTGGCTGACCCACGAACCCCCTACATCCACATTGACAGAAGGCCATGGAATATACTGAAGGCTCCCCACAGGCATCTGTATGTTGTGCGTGATACACGCACCTATGCTTGTGTACTGAGGTCTAGAGGCAGAGGGGGAGACTTGCTACCGGCGGAAACCAGAAGAGACAAGTTACGTGGTGCCCCTCGATGCTCTGTGCCCACTCTGTGACCGTTTGGAGGCAGAGTAAAATATGCTCTGTGTATTTCGTCAAAGGGGGGTGATCTACTGCCGGTGGTGAAGAAGTGCGGTGCCCCTCCAAATGCGCATCTATTTGGAGACTGTGGGCTCAACGCCATGGTTTTTTTGCAGGTGGGCAGAGCAAGGGCATCAAACCTTCAATGCAAGCATGACTTGGAACCAATATCTGTTAGGTCACTACCGTTGCTGAAAAATAAAAAAAAACTAGAGGCTGCTACAAACACCATTGCAAAGGAAAAACGGGTAAGCACAAATAGTTTCCAGATTTTTCTTAAACCCCCTGTGGGGAATTGTTTATTGATTTGGATACAAGATTCTGAACGGGTTACAGACGTGAAACAAGCTATTTGGAATATGTTGATGGGAAAAAATTTCCGGCCAACAACAGGGGATCTCCCCGGTAAAAATTCCCAACTAGACTCTAAACCGTTTGGAATAGGGATCCCATCCGGGGTGTGGGTCCGGCTACCGCTTGATACTCCTTTTCTTTGGTCTCAAATGGACTTTTCAAACCTAAGGACGCACGCTTATTCAGATGACACAAAACACATGACTGATGAATTATAATGGTTAAAAAACACTATGTGTAGCAAGACGAGTTGTAAAGCATGGAGCCGAAGGAGATGCTGTTAGCAGCACGTCATTAGGGTCATGCTTGTAAAATTTGTTCTGACCACAAAAGAAATAATTCCTTATGGCAGAATACCCTTCACTTCCTTGAATGATCACGACGATAATGTAAATGTTAACAAACAAAGTTATTAGCATTCATTAAAGAAGAAACATAGATTTATCACCATTAACACACTTCTAGAAAACTATAATGCATCATGATGTAAACAAAGGGACAGTTTCATTAACCAAAAGATGTTAGAAACTGAACATGTAATACTCATAGTGTTCATGCATTAATCAGCATCAGATCCAAAAATGGAGTTTACAAGTGCTTGTATTCATATGCAACATTGTGTGGTCCTTCTATACAATACTCAATATCCTTTTCAGTCCCAAAATAAAACTCCCTGTACAAGTTCCCGAAGAAAGTATTTATAGAGAAAATCTTGCCCTTTGGGCTCCCTGACTTCTCGCTTTCCCTACTGTTGGGCTGCCTTGCGACCCAGCCTGTTCTACGACCCGCGACCTGACTGGATTTTGCGACCTCGCGACCCAGTCGTTGGGTCGCGTCGTCGCGTCGTTGAGCTTTTAACAGGGAGTGCGACTATGCGACCCGACGACCTGAGGAAATCTGCGACCTGCGACCTGAGGAAATTTTCGACCTGCGACCTCAAGAAGATCTGCGAATTGCGAACTTCTTTTTGGTGATCTTTGGATTTCATAGCAATATTCCTTATCCCACATCCTTTGCTTTGAAAAAGAGCCCTCTTGCTTGCTGGGAAAACCTTTGGCTCATCGTGCAGACCAACCGCTTCCACCTGAAGTCACATAGCTTAGGTTACATGTCTTCATTGATCGAAAAATAATGTTAAGGGCATATTTAATTAAGTGCACAAGTGAAAATGATAACTTTAGACCCTTGTGTGGTCAGTGTTGTGCCACTATGTCATCATAGAGAATGGCTCGGGTAATCTTTTCCTGTGCATTTTTTCAATTACTGTAACATAGATTGGTATTGCTATGGACCAAGTGCAGAATGAAAACCCAATTGAGGGGAAGTTTCGACTTGGGCGACACCCTCCTTGTGTTCTCCAAAATGGAAATTATGACATGCGCTAATGATGCCTTCTCCAAAATTGATTCCCTGGTAGACTCTTTATTTCCATATAGGCAATGTAGCCCTATGATATAGACGTAGGGACCCCTTTAATAAGAGGCATCACAGCTACACAGATACCAACAAGCAAGGATTGGGCTAAATTTCTCAGCCTCTGCTCTTTAACTCTGACTGGAAACAAATCATCAATGTGTTTTTAGGGTCGAAAGCATTTCCATTCATATTGGTGGTCGGGCCCCTCAAGTCTGAAAACTTAAATTGTTCCAACTCATTTAGCTCCTTCAATGCTTGGTTTTTTAAGGATGATGGAGACTATTCATCTCCATTTGTGTAAACCCTTGTTGTATATTGTCGTAATTCTGACATCCTAGCCTGTTTCTACATGTGTTTATTAGCACTCTTTACCAATTTTTGTACTATCTGCAAACCATCCCAAATAGTCTATTTGCAAAACGCCATGGAAATTTGAACCGATTAGCATCGGGATTCTCATTCTCGGGTGTAGAAAATTCATTTACTAAACCTTTGATAGCTCCTTTTATGAACAAGACAGCCATCAACGTGCCAAAGAGCTTCCCAGCTATCCTTGTAAACTTGTTTTTGATCGAATAGGTGCCAAAACAGGCATAGAAGTAACGTCGTCCACACACAAGCCCATCCCGCCCATGCAAGAACAGTTTCTATCCCAACTCACCCTGGCCTTCTGCAAAATTATACATGTACGTATACATGAGAACGGTGGGCTCTGCAACTCCAAGAATTAGCGGGGGCTGTCCACCAAAAGTAGCGTGTAGGAACTCACAGATAGCATTATGGACCAGTGTCTCGAGTAAGAGTTCTTTATTCTTGTTTCATGCCTGGGAACTAAAGAGATTTTGATCACCATGCACCTCCTCCGAAACATAAATGCCATATTTCTGTTTAAAGGAGGTCGCAAATCCTTATGGAAGTCGCACGGTCGGGTGGTCGCACCTGCTGCGAACTTGTTCGGGGAAAATGTATGCGACCTCGCGACTTGGTGGAGGTTGCACAATCGCACAGTTGCACATTGCTGTAAACTCCCTCGGGCACCATTTTGCGACCCTGCGACTCGGCAAAGGTCGCACAGTCGCACGTGCTGTAGATTCCCTCGGGCACCATGTTTGCGACCTTGCGACTCGGTAGAGGTCGCACAGTCGCACATTGGGGGTGGGTCGCAGTTGCCATCACTATAAAATAAATGTGACTGTGCTTACTACTGTCAGCAACGAATGCATTTCACAGTCGCTATTCCATAACGTGATCGTGCGTATTCCCCATGATGCGTGCAGAACCCCCAACAGATGGGGCGCACAACTTAATGGATACGAGTCTATGCTTATGCTGCATCATGCCTCCGTTTATATATTCCCAATGAGAAATTGTGTGAACATTTCTTATGCCTTAATAAAAATCGACTCGGACTTCCGTAGGTGAAAGTACGCGAGTTTAATTTGTGATTTTTTCCATGCATCGAAGTCACATGTTGAAATGTTTTGGATTTATGATATGTGAAGGCCGAGTTGAAAGTAGCGTATTGTAGAGGATGCCAATTATTTCGGAGGCTTTATTTACTACGCTAACACAACTCGGAATAGAAGGGATTCAACCTTCTTCCCACATTGAAAACCAACCATGCCGGATATTATCATTGTGTGCCACACTTGAGCAGCTCAAACGAGCCATCAGATCCTTGAATGTCGGGCGCACTAATGGTGCAGAGTTAAATAAACACCGAAAAGCTGTGTATTATCGACCTCCTTTATCAGAAAGCTTTTTTTTTGCGTGTAGTAACATAAATATGATTCGTGCATGGTAGCATGCATTAGGCAACCTGCGTTACATGTAATCCATCTCACCTTGTTGTATTTTCCATTCTTGTGGGTCGTGGCTTTGATGCCTTATATCTTCATTTGGGAGTCATCGCTGATAGCTCGGTTCAGGTAGCCTTTGCCCTCGTAACAACGCGATTTATGCTCCTTTGATACATAGCCAAACAAGGCCTGGAAGGACACAACGATAGCATGAGCCAAGGTTATATCGAACGAGCTTATAAATAGTGCAAAAAAGCCATCCTCCTTCCTGAGGTATATATATATAAGGATTATATGAAAAACTATAACAAGGTATCCTGAAGCATATCACATTGGCCATTCAAATGCTTAAAATGAGAGACCATCAGAAGGCTTGGCGGTTTTAATGATTTTATTGATTTGATAGGGTTATTATTAGAGGATGATGTCCCTCGATCTAAAAATAATTAACAAGCGACCACCAGCTTTATAAAGAGTCCCAATACAGCGCCTAAAAATCCATGGTGAGTGTTGAAGATGGCAACAAGAAACAGTGAAGGAGGCATCCTGAAACATCTTTCCTGATCCTAGTTGGAAAGTGATCACCTAAACTAGGTGGGGGACCACACAGGTGATTTTTGTCGCAAAGTCTATTTTTAGACATATGGATCATGATCTATAAGTTGCGAGATGCTATTTATGGATGGTTGGTCATGTTGGTAAAAATAGATGGACCTCTATTTTTAGACATATTGGGTGGAATCTATTTTTAGATTGCCAGTCTAAAAATAGATATGTCGAATATTATTAGCTCTTAATAATATTTGGACTCTAAACATTATCTTATTCTCTTGGAGCACTTCAGTTAAGTGCACAGATGTGGCACAGGAGCTGATAGAAGGAATTACGTTATTCCTGAGGGTTAAGTGGAGCTATTGCATGGATACTTCAGTTAGAACTCATGTGACAGAGTTTGGTGGAGTTGATTGAGGAAGTTAGTGAAGTTGTATTCAGTTTAACTAATCTAAACATAGTTGAGCTATTTGTATTCAGTTTAACTAATTGATACAATTATGATGGTGAACTAAATTCAATAATTAATTCATCACCTGCAAACTCTAAATCAACTAAAGAATACATCGGCTAACAAATAAAGGTATTGGTTAGCTTTATGAGACTATAAATAAGCAGAGCAGCATAATTCAATACTAGACTATATCACATATTTGCAACACATGAGCAGGTGGAGTAATCACTGAGGATTATAACAATCCGTGGTTTATCTATACAAAGACCATCCCATAACATTGAAACACGCAATTGAGGTTGGCTAAAAAGGCTAAAGGTTGAGCATGATGTTGGCGGATCTAGCTTGAAAAATGCAGTATGAGGTGTAGTGTATGAGAGCTTGCAAAGCCAGAATATGATTGTTACATGATTCCATGACATGTATAATATATGAGAAGTTGTGTTTAGCCAAGCTTTCCACAAATATCATGTTCACATGTAATCTTTTATGGTTTTAATGTGTGCATGCAATTGATTTTATTTCCGCATGTGATGATCAATGGTAGAAGAGATTTTGTATTATGCATGAAGCTAAAATAGTGTGTGATCAGGAGAATCTCAGTGAATAATTCAACAAATTATTCAAATTTCTACAGTGAGGGACTTCTAGCAGATATACTTAACGCGCAGAGAAATACACATAAGCGATTAGTGTTAGCACACCATCTCCAATAACCAAACAAGTGCCCAGCAAAGCTACAGCCAGCAGTGTAGACCGAAATCTTTTACGTTTTTTAAGCATCTGTATTATTCTCGACCTTTTCCTCGTGTGGGGAGGAGGTTTCTTTTTATATGTTGAATATTCCTCATCAGCCGTTCTGGCGTTTTTTCAGCATACCAACTTAGGTGCGCTCGCATAACAAAGAATGAAAGAGCAGAAGTGTCCTCAGACACACAACTTTATTGATCAAGCAAAAAGATTACAGGGAAAATTACAGGAGTTTACACACGTAAACTCACACTCTCATTCTCTCATTACACATTACAATGAAAATAGGAAACTAACCTATTTATAAGCTCTATGCTCTAAATTAATTCAATTATGGATCACTGGAAAATAAACAAGTGTCCAGTTTACAATAAATGAGATTCAACCACCTCCAACTTCACCCTAACTTAGAGCCCAGGAAACGAATCTATTCTGAGTCCTAATTTTATTAACAACTCTCTAATTCTAAATATCTCATAAATATATTAAATATTTTAGAACAATAAATTATTAATTTAATATCTTAAATTAATAATTATTTTATTCAAATAATATAACCTATGATAAAAATTATTTTTGGATCATCTAACATTCCCCCCTATGATCCAAAGATACATTACAACAAATACCAAGTTCATCCCTAAACTTATTAAACTTTATTCTACCAAGAGGTTTTGTGAAAATGTCAGAGGTCTGATCTTCTAAAGGGAAAAACACTGGCTTGATGACGTCCTTTGCAATGAGAGATCTGATATGATGATACTTGGTGTCCACATGCTTTGTCTTTGAATGAAAAACTAGATTCTTGGAAAGCTTTATTTCTGATTGATTGTCGATGAATAATGAAGTAGCTTCTGCTGGAGGAATCCCCAAGTCCTGTAAACTCGACGTAACCAAAAAATCTCACATGCTACTTCCCATGCTGAAATGTACTCTGCTTCTGCTGAAGAAGTGGCCACTGTACTTTGCTTCTTGCAACTCCAGGAAACTGCAGCTGACTCCATGTTCATTAAGTAACCTGAGGTTGATGCCCTGTCATCAATACTGCCAGCAAAGTCAGCATCTGAAAATCCACCAAGTACAAAATTTTTAGTCTTTTTGTAAAGAAGACCAAAATCTTTTGTTCCTTGGATATATCGAAGAACTCTTTTGGCTGCATTCCAGTGGTTGTCTAGTGGTTCCTGCATAAAACGTGAAAGAATACTGACTGCATAAGATGGATCAGGACGAGTGGTTGTCAAATAAATCAAGCTGCCAATCAACTGTCTGTAAGTCGTGTTGTCCACTTTTTCCCCCCCTTCAAATTTTGAAAGTTTTAAGTTTTGTTCCATAGGGGTAAGGACAGGCTTACAATCCTGCATTCCAAATCACTGAAGAATTTCTGCTGCATATTTACTCTGGGAAATGAAGATTTGATGTGGACGTTGGAATACTTCAGCCCCAAGATAGTAGTGAAGTAGTCCCAAATCTGTCATCTTAAAACCTGCATGCAACTCCTTTTTCACCTGTTCAATGTGATCATCATTGTTGCCTGTAATGATCAAATCATCAACATACATAATGAGAATGACCAGATATTTTCCCTGTTGGCACATATACAAAGTATCATCAGATTCACTGCGATGAAAACCAACTTTCCGAAGGTATTCATCCATTTTAGCATACCAGGCGCGGGGAGCTTGTTTTAATCCATATAAAGCCTTGATTAATTTGCAGAATTTATGTTCTTGCCCTTTAACTTCAAACCCTGGTGGTTGTGTCATGTATACATCTTCTTGTAAGTCTCCGTTGAGAAAAGTGATTTTGACATCCATTTGATGAACTTTCCACCCTTTCTGAGCTGCTAAGGCAAGTGTGAGGCGGATGGTGTTCCATTTGGCTATGGGACCAAAGGTCTCCTCATAATCGATTCCTTCCTGCTGCGCAAATTCTTTAGCAACAAGGCGTGCTTTATACTTGTCAATATCACCATTTTGCTTGTACTTAATTCGATAAACCCATTTACATCCAATAGGTTTAACATGCTGAGGAAAATCAACAAGTTGCCAAGTGTTGTTGTCTTGAACTGCCTGATATTCATCAACCATTGCTTGTTGCCATGCTTTATGTTTTACTGCCTCTTGAAAAGAAGAAGGTTCAGTAAAATCATTTGCTATCAAAGCAAAATTGCCTTCATTTCATTTTGATGCCCTTGTTCCTATTTTGTTTTGTTCATTAGGCCTTACATCTTTCAATAGTTGAACCGCCCATTTTGGAAGTTGTTGCTCACTTGTTTGAGGTTTTGAGAAGTCTCCATCATTGTAAAGGGGATTAATGTAAACTGATGTTCATCGTTTAGGTGGTGAATCTGGAGAATCACTGTCAGAAGAACTGCTGCTGCTTGGAGATGCTGATGAATTGCTAGAAGATCCAGATGATTTTGTGGAAGTAGATGGAATGGATGACTCATCTTCAGAGGAAGGAAAATCAAGTTCATACCAATTTGGTGAAGTTGGTTGACTTTGCATATTTCCTTTCCTTTTACTGCCCTTATTTTCTAACTTGTGGAGAATACTTTCGATTTCTTTAGCACTCTTACTCTCTGTTTGATCAAACATGACATCCCTGCTCACAATAAATTTTCCATTTGTCAAAAGACGACACCCTTTATTTTCATCTGAATAGCCAATCATGGTGCATTTCAAACTTCTTGAATCAAGCTTAGTTCTCTTTTCTTTGGGAACTAAGGCATAACAGATGGATCCAAAAACTCGAAGATGTTTAACTTTAGGTTTGAAACCAAACCAAGCTTCATAAGGGGTGATTCCTTCTAATGAAGCAGTTGGAGATCTATTTCTTAGATAGACAGCTGTATGGGTTGCTTCTGCCCAATATGTTGGACTTAATCCTTTGAAAGTTAACATGGATCTCGCCATGCCTAACAATGTGCGATTCATCCTTTCTACAACTCCATTTTGCTGTGGAGTGTAAAAATTTGTAAGATGCCTTCTGATGCCATTTTCACTGCAATAAGTTTTGAATTCATTTGAGTTGAATTCTCCCCCATTATCTGTCCTGAGAGTACCTATCTTTTCTTTGGCTTCATTTTCAACAAGTTGTCGAAAATTTTTAAATTTCTCAAATGCTTCTGACTTGTTTTTCAAAAAGTAAACCCAAGTCATTCTACTGAAATCATCAATAAATAGCAAGAAATATTTGCAACCACCTAATGAAATTTGTAGTGGACCACACACATCACTGTGAACTAGTTGCAGCAGCCTGTTTGCGCGCCATGTACTTGTTGGAAAACTTTCTCGACTTTGTTTTCCATAAATGCAAGCTTCACATTTTGCATTTTCTTTGTTGAAAGTCGGAAGTCCTTTAACCATCCCTTGTTTTTGCAATTGAGAAATACTATCAAAATTCAAATTTCCATATCTTACATGCCATAATCTTATAGGTGAAATTCCTGTAGTAACTGCCCCTGCAAAATCAGAATGCCTTGGAATAACTGTTCCTTTCATCCTTAACAGTTTTCCTTCTTCATATCCTGTCATCACTGTTTGAAAGTTCTGTTTGACTGAACTAATCTTAACTAAGCCATCTTTCATAATTATTTTATGCCCTGCTTGTCGAATCATGACCAAAGACAGCAAATTTTTCTTAAAGGTGGGAACATACCACACATTGGAAATCAATTTTTCTCCAATGTCAGGAAGAAAAATTTTGACTGCACCTTTTCCATAAGGCGTATGTTTTGTATCATCTGCTAGAAAGATGGAGTTAAGATGGCACTCTTGAAAATTCCAAAAGAAATCCCGTCTACATGTCATGTGCTGAGTTGCTCCTAAATCCAAAATCCAAGCATCTTCATAATCACTCTTAATATTAGAGGAAAGTTGGATTGCTGGTGAAGAAGTGAAGACATATTCTGAGTCATTATCATCTTGATCTTGATCATTTGCAAACTGTGTTGAAGGCTGTTGAAACTTAGAAATTTTATTGATAGATGTGTGATAATCTGAAGCATAGTGACCAACTCTGTTACATCGCCTGCAAACAACTTGACTCAAATCAGTGCCTCTTCCTTGAGACTGTCCTCGACCTCTGCTTTGTCCTCTGTTTTGAAATTGTCCTCTTCCTGGATTTTGTCCTGTGCCTTGCTGAGATCCTTTGTTTTGATTGTTTCCTCTACCTTGAGAATTGTTTCTGCCTGAATTTGAGCCTCTGTTGGAGTTGTTTCCTCTGTGTTGACTGCGACCATGACCTTGCGCTGCTTGATTTTGATTAAAATTACCTTTGCCTTTGTTTTTGGAATTGTCAGCTGGGGATTTGCTAGTACTGGCTTCTGTTAGAAAAACATCTTCACCAACTTTCTTTTTCTTCCCAAAATTTTTATCATGTTGAGTCAACATTTCGCAGAGCTCATCAAACTTTAGCTTTTCTAACTTTCCAGTAAGCTGTAGAGTTTCTAAAAAATGTGTGTAGGAAGAAGGAAGCCCAGCAATTAAAATTGTGACCATAAAACTATCATCAACTGCTTAAAAACCAGCATTAACAATTTCCTGCTTAATATTCTTAAGTCTAGAGATGTATTCAAGAATATCTCCGTCTTCAGTCAATTTTTGATGCAAAAATTTTAATTTTAGATCAACTCTTTTTGATTGAGGCTGAGTATCAAACAACTCTTTAAAAGTTCTCAAAGCAGACCATGCATCTTTAGCATTTTCAATATGGACATACATTTCATCATTGACAGAGGATTTAATGAGAGCTAATGCTTTGGCGTTTTTAACTTCCCATTTTCCTAGCGCAGCTGCATCTATAGGTTTATTTGGCTTTACATCTCCATCACAAATATCATGCCATAGTTCATTATAAACAAGAGTGCTTTCGATGAGGCGTTGCCATGTTTTGTAAGATTTTGAGCCTTCAAGTTTGTCGGAATCAGAAAAGAAATTAATCAACTTAGACATTGTAGTGATAAGACTTCACACCACGAATCAAGCTCCAAAAAATCAAGATGCACAACACAACAGCAACACACGACACAAAAAAAACGAACTA
Organism: Pinus albicaulis; assembly: GCA_034641835.2. Lineage (NCBI taxonomy): Eukaryota > Viridiplantae > Streptophyta > Pinopsida > Pinales > Pinaceae > Pinus > Pinus albicaulis. The sequence goes on from CM076579.1 coordinate 1,065,900,374, forward strand.
TCGGGGCTTGGCCTTGACCCTCGAATAGTCGTCGAAACAGGAGAAAATTGACTGAGCTTTGCACTTGGCTCTAGTCAATTTCTCAAATTTTTACAAGGCAACTTTCAAAATTTGACTTTTTACAATGATGCTTTTGCACAATCTGGTAAAAAAAAAATTACCCCCCTCAAAGTAAAATTACTTTGAGTCACTGTCACTCCATAAACAAATTACAAAACAAAAACTCCTTATTACTCCAATTACAATGCTCAAAAAAAAATATCTCTACTTATTCCTCCGTATTAAAATATGCTTTTAATTGCAAATCACAATTACAAATTTAAAAAACACGCCAATTACAAAAAAACTTTAATAACTCCTTTGCTGGTTCATGATGATATGACTTTTGGACTTACTGCCAATTAAAAGCGGATGCCAATTAACACGTTGTTGCAATACCACATGCAGAACGCCTCTCAAACGCTGGTTAGAACGCTACATTTTTTTCATGAAATGACAATTGAAACGCAATTGAAACGTTGGTTTGATTATTTGCAAAATCGATTTGCCAATCTTTTGCAGAAAACGCTGGCAAAAACGTTGTTTCAAAATTTTGTTGGAGATCTGTTCCCCCACCACATGAAAGTGCAGAAAACACTGGCAAAAAAAAACGTTGAATCGATGCCCCAATAAACGCAGAATCTAATCTTTTAAAATGTTGTTGTCAAATGCTGATCTTTTAAAACGTTGTCGATGGCAATTAAAAACGTTGTTGAAGGTTGTTGGCTCAATTCAAACGCTGGCTCAATTTGTGCATAACGCTGTCAGACCTTTTAATAAATGCAGAAGCCACAAAAAAAACAAACGTTGAATTGATGGTGCATTGGGCAGCGTTCAAAGTGCAGAACATTGAATCAAACGCTGGATTTGCAAAATCGATTGTTCAAAATCGATTTATATGTAAGCTTTTACAATGGGAATCGATTTATATAATCGTTTTTACAATGTTCAAAATCGATATTCAGAATCGATATTCAGGATTGCAAATTGATCTTTCAATTGCAGATTGCCAATTGCAGATTTCAGACTTGATGAATCGATCTTGGGCAGAACGCTGGCTCAACTTAAAACGTGAAGATGTTTCATACAATGTTCAGAATCGATTTATATAAATCGATGCCAAAATTCCGAATTATACAGCTATGTTCAGAATCGATGTTTCATGAAAATGCTTTTTAAAATGTGAATGCAGAATCGATGTTCAACAGCGCTTCCTTTTTTTTACTCAAACAATTTGAAACTGAAACTTCTCATAGATTTTGCCTTGGCTTTTAAAAAAAAAATGATTTTAGAATTTGCAGATCTAAAATCAATAAAATAATTTGCAAATTTCATACCAATCTTTTGCTGATCACTTCAACGGAGTTGAGTTTTCCACGACCTGATAGAGCTGGAATCTCCTCCTCACTGCGTTACCGTGGCTCTGATACCACATGAAAGAGCAGAAGTGTCCTCATACACACAACGTTATTGATCAAGCAAAAAGATTACAGGGCAAATTACAGGAGTTTACACACGTAAACTCACACTCTCATTCTCTCATTACACATTACAATGAAAATAGGAAACTAACCTATTTATAAGTTCTATGCTCTAACTTAATCTAATTATGGATCACTTGGAAAATAAACAAGTGTCCATTTACAATAAATGAGATTCTAACAACTCTACTAACTTCACTCCTAACTTAGAGCCTAGGAAACGACTCTTTTCTAGAGTCCTAATTTTTATTAACAAATTTCTAATTCTAAATATCTCACAAATATATTAAATATTCTAGAATAATAATTATTAATTTAATATCTTAAATTAATAATTAATTTATTCAAATACTATAACCTATGATAAAAATTATTTTTGGATCATCTAACAAAGAAAACAATGTTAAAGCTCCACTTTCGTCATTATCACCAAATTTCGACACTATAAAGGCATACTTGAATAAAGGCACCAAATTTAATTTCTGGAAGACAAAGGACAATGCTCCAAGTATCTCTTCACTTTTTTCGGATTGTTGAATGTCTTCAGCACAAGTACTTCTGAAGACATAGAGCGGGGAGATACTTAAATTTCCATGGACAACATCAATACTCTGATATGCCAATGCCAGTGCATCAGTGAAGAATTTTGTTGCATCGGTCAACCATGAAAAATTCTTTCCTTGATCCTTTATCTGAATGAACATACACCACATGAGCCTCCATCTGAAAATGATGTTAACTTGCTCCTCCTTCTCACTTGTGGGTGTATCGTTATCATCTGCCTTAACAATGGTCTTCAATGGTAGCCTTAAGTCTCATCCCCACTTGGGCAGAGGGCATGTGGATGAAAGTGTCTTGCTTCACAGTTGTAACCTTATTGTTTAGCTTTAGTGCATTTCCCTTGGTGTGGTGATGACATTGATGAGTATATCATCCGTGGGATTGACCTGTATGAAAAATTATAACATTAATTAGTTCAGATTTACCCTTTAGAGAATGATGCCCCCAAATAATTAACATCAGATTATGAGATTGGTGAAGTACCAAAACCGAGTGCCTAAACAATCCATGGTGAAAGAGCTTTTAATGTAAATACACAAAAAAACTTCCATTCGAATGTATGCATGGCGATCCATTCACACATGGCGTGGTTGCGGTAAGAGTATCTCGTCATGATGGTGAGAAGGCTCATGAGGAGCTTGGGAAAAATTACGAGGATATCATTGTCTATAGGCCATGTTAAAACCTTAACGGCTAAGCAAGTAGAGGGGGGACCCAAAATTTTGGGTGCTGTTGTAGCGACTACAACAAATGGTGAACCACTGGTAGAATCCAGCATCTCTGTCAATATCACAACAATATTCTAAGTCCAGATAGTGATGCAAGGGAATATTGAACAAGTTCTGCGGGTACCTTTTATATTACTTTGGCCTTTACAGATATGCCCAGTCCTTGTGTCTCAGCTAGGTCTCGCTAATCAGAACACATCAAAGCAGAAGCTCATAGATGCCAGTAGCTTGTTGATGATGTGAAGAGCAAGGCAGCGGGTTTATTATTTTCAGGATTTTTAAATTAATTTTCCGATGTTGCTCCGCTACTAGCAGGCCTGGACAGTACCCCGGTGGAGTCACTTCAAGAATTCACAAGCATTGCTCTGCTGCCAGTGAGGTTGGTCAGTACCCCGGCAGAGTCGTTGCATTACCTCTTTGTGCAGGAATCCTTTCTCGATCCTTTACCCTTATTTGTTTCATGTGCTTGTAGCACTTATTTTCATGTGCCCGTGGCACTTATTTTTCATGGGCGGATGAGGGATCCCAACTTATTTTACGAGCAAGAGAGGTTGTTTCTTGTTTTATAGAAACTGAAAGCTATCCTGATTTCAGTTTTCCCTTGTGCCAAACCTTCACATCCCAACTACCACAATAAGCGAAGCGTGCAAAACATATCATTATGATGTCCAAGACTATGCTGGGCACAAGGCTTAGGCTACGGGTATTAGGCCATTCAACTCATTAGGTCTCCCACAAACAACCGACTCGTATCTCCCTGGCTAATAAGTTTAGACTCATAGGCATCTTGTTGAGAATGCGACTTTGATGACCTGTCCTGAGAGAAAGATGCCTCTTGAGATAGCCACCGCAACCTCATGCAAACAATGGGGTTATTGTTTTAGCAATTGGGGCAAAACAAGTACGCAAGGTGGTAGGGTTTCAATGAGGACTCATGTAGTGATAGGCGATATGTTGAAAATTTTCAAATCTATATCAACAACCTGCGGAAATGATATGAGGAGGAAAGTGTGTGACGCAATGTAATAAATGAGGCTCAAGATGCAATGCAACGCCATGTTGGGGAACGATCAACCAGTTGTAGGTGGAAAAGGGGCACAATGCAAGCAGTGATTATTTATGCAGCAACAAGAAAACTAAAAAATAAATGAGTGCAAAACAATTGTAACATGATGATGCCTAAGATATTAATCGTAAGCAAAATAACAGCCACACTTTTAAATTATAAAGTAAAAATTTTGCAAGTAAACCTAATTAAACTTTGAACTAAAATATTTTTTATTAACAGGTCCTAGCTAGCCTACACCTAAAACCCTAGTTTAACCAATGAGGCAATCGAGTTATGTGAAATCAGCTTTCCAGTGCAGCCACTGCATTAGTTCCCATCCTGCAACAACAACAATGCTCGGGATTAGAGCTAGCATCCAAAAATGTGCATCAACAACAAAAATTACTTGAAGAGCATGTGCAATGGCAAGAAGATCATAGATACTTACCAGAGAACATGCCATAATGGATTGTGCAAGCTGAATTCCACTCTCATGTCGATACATAGCAATATTTTCTTGAAACTTAACATTTTTTATGAATGACACACACCAATTCATGCACAACCCTAGGTCCGACGGGAGGGGGGTAAGCCATTGCCTATTTGCGAGTATATTCATCGGATAGGATCCGTCGAACCAAATGAAAACCTCATCATGGTGTTGAGGATGATCAATTTTATGGAATGGAAATAATAAGCATGTGCCAGGCGAATTATAGACTCTTGCGCATCCAAGTGCAGAAACCCTAATTTTGAAAACCCTAGTTTGGAGTTGCTCCTGGGTTTTGTCAAGGCTATGAGGATCTGAATCCATGTTTAGTGGAGGTTGAAATTCCTCACCGTCTTGAACAAACTCCAGACCTTCGAGCGAGGGGCTTCCCAACTCTGATTGTTTGGCGAGATCAAGAGGCGAATTGTTGTGATCATGAATTGTGGTGATTTGAAAAATGTCAGTGGGCTTTGTATCAATTTGGCCAAATGTTTGCACACTGATAGATTAATAATCCAATGTATCAGATTCTTTAGATTTTCCAGGATGGGGTGAATTTACCGGAAGGTTTTCGGGCAGTTGAGGGATTTGTGAAAAATCACATGTTTTTGCCTGATTTTAACTGGTACTGGCTGGGCAACAACTGAAAAGATTAGAGAAAATGGCCAGTGTTTTATTACCAATGAATAAATTGGGGTATATTAGTTGTTGCACACCATCTGTTGGGGAATAGGAATACGTGCTCAGGGAAACCTTATTAGAATTAAATATCCACCCGGATTAGATGATATCTGACGTGGTTATGCTGGGAGGAGTATGGTACTAGGGCATCGTTATTTCAGAAACCCTAGTTGGAGTTGTTTGAGGGGTCTCGTCAGGATCGGAAGGAATTGGGGTAACAGCCGGTAGAAGCTGAAGTGCTTCGATTTCCTGATGGTGTTACACAGTAATTTGTCACCGTCCCTACCATTCCCGGTCCCGCACAATGGAGGACCCATTTTGTGACCTGTGAACATTTTCATGCCTTGGAAACATCATCAATGCATTCCTCTAAGCATGAGCTTCAATTTCCCTGAAGACATCTCCTTGCAAAAAATCATGAAAACATCTCCTTTTGCATTGGCGCGAGCAGACAATTCACCACTCGCGCCAATGAGGAAAATCCTACAAAGAGGCCGCGCCAACTGGCGCTCTGTCCCAGAGCAGTAGTCGCGCCAGCCAATTTAAGGAGTGTTTTTTAAATAAAGATGGTGGAAGTTGTGTTTCAACAAACTCAGAAACCATTGCCTATCTTGAGTTGGGAGGTTTGGCTGCGGGGGTTCTATGGAAGGGAAGTGGTTTTCCACCTCCCATGGAACCTTCCTTGTTGATAGGGCCAATCCCACAATAATAGGGATCCCAACTCCCTCCTTCCCCATCTATAAAAGCCTGCTCAATTCCATGGCAAGCTATTCTTGAAGTGCCTAAGCTTTGAATCTCCAAATTCCCAAGAGCCTTTGTGTTGTAAGAGCCCTCTTTCTTCCCTTAAGGCCGACTCAAGTAAGGAGACTATCGTCGAGAGACTCAGGAGAGGTTTGCCCTTTCCCTGGCGAGCTTTGTGAGACGTGAACGACTGGAGACCCATCCGAAGGAGACCACGACGTCAGAACATTGGTTGTAATCTCTTTTGATTGTTATTTAATGAATGATTACGATTATGGTTCCACTCTGTTTTCGATTATGTTAATATGAGTAGTATCCTTTCTGACTGATATTTAGTTGCGTATGCTGGATTTTATGCTTGTATCTGTTTGTTTCTTGCATGTACAGGTGTCCATCCACAAAGATCGTGGAGGATCGTGATCTGCCGAGGCTGAGGAACGGGAACGCTCTCTTCTTTAGATCGTAGCATTGGATTCCAGGTAGGCCTCCATCTTTGGTCTTTTCATTCGTAACTAGGAACTTGCATTGTAACATTTCGTGATTGTTGCTAGACCCCTGCTGGGCTAGTAGGGATCGCGTCTGTCCGCTGAGGGGATTTACCTCCTCAACAATTTGGCGACTCCGCTGGGGATCGTCTAGATTTCACTATCTCATTTAGATTGTCTCGTTTGATCATTTTATGATTTTCCTTGCTTGATGAGCCTTCTGGGTTGGGTTCTTTTGCTGCTTTTTGCTTCTTGGTTTGCTTAGTATACATTGATCTGCTTCTGGAGTAGTTCTTTTTGTTTTTTTGGCTGGGAAACTCGACTGGCGCACATTTTAGCCTGACAGTCGCGCCAATTGGCGCATGTTGCTTTTGTTTAGCCCGCGCCAATTGCTTTCTGGCGCTAGTTGCAGCCTTACAGTCGCGCCACTCCTGTAAGGTTTTTGAGTTTGCTCAGTTTTGAGCTCTCTGGGTCTGGTCAGTGCTTTTCTTCTTGATTTTCTAACTACCTGAGTTTGTTGGAGTCCTGTTTGACTGGGAATTTGCCTCCGTCCTTTGGTTGTTTGCTTTTATCTATCGATTTCACGTTTTAAGCCCTAGGGCATCTAGTGGCTTTGTGTATCGAGCCCTCCTTGGGAGTTTTGGTGTTTCGTTTGTCCAGTCGACTTTCTGATTGCTCCTCCGCATCCTCTTAGTATTTGTTAACTGTTTTGTTGCAATTTTTGGGTGATTGCTCATTCCTTCATTCAAATTTCGTTTGGTCTTGCTTTGGGCCTAGATCACACGGTCCATTGGAGCCTTTGAGTCTTTTCTTGGTTTTGAGAGACTTTGGTCGATTTTGGATCTGGTTGCTTGTGTCGTTGAGTGAAATTTTCTTGTTTTTCTCTCTCAATATTGTTTCTCAAGTTTTTCCATTTGTTTTCAGTTTGTTTAGTGCATATTAGCTATCAAACGTTGAAAATTACAAAAAAAAATCTCTTGTGCTTTTGGTTGAATTAGTGCAAATTGAAATTTTTCGATTTTACTAGTGATTAGTGATTTGAATGAAAAGTTTTCAATTTCATTAGTTGCATTAGAGATCTCATTGTTTGTCTTCCAAATCATTTTGTTTGTGTAAAGACTCTCAACTCTCCTGTAGCTAGTTTTCATTGAACAAAATGGTCTACTGTGGCATGTAGCTTTGCACTTAGGTGTTTTTTGAAACAATACATTTGTTAGGGCCTGAAAATTGGAACCTAATTGAAGATCAACTTTAAAATATATTCAATTAACCCAAGGCAGCATTGAAATCTAACGAAACGTATTTAGAGGTCTAGGCTAGAGACGTGTTCCGGCGTCTTTAAACCTAGCAGCTGTCGTTCGCCTTTTGGCTTTAGACAGCGCTAGTACGGACTTGTGCTCCCCGTATCGTCACGTATATAAAGGGAGACCCCTCTAGGTTTTCAATCCTTTATCCACAGGAAGCCGAGTCTGCCGCCCTATACCCGTGATACACTGAACACAGCATTCGGGGAGATTTCCTGCACGTACGGAACGTCCTTGGTCGATTTCTGTTTCATTATTAAAACCAAGGTGTATATTGCAGTTCACGGATATTTGGTACACCCTTTGTGCCTAGTTTTTCTTGAGCAGTCATTTGGTCTTTTCTGACTCCCTAAATTTGAAAAGACCGTCAAGCGCTTGTCCTTTCACGCTTGTATCAAATCTGAAAGAGATAGAGTCATCTTTCTATCATTTCTCGACTCTTAAAACATGAAACGGTAGAGTTTCTTACTTTTCAATGTGGTAAAAATTAATCACCCACGATTACACGCCCGCTTAGATATTGCTTGTTGACCGTTTGATCGTGTGTCTTGACTCTTTTTCAGCCCGTGTGTGTGTTGGTTTTTTCTTCTCTTGTCGTTTTCCACAGTGGCAGAACCCTCGGTTTCGTCTACTGGTAGTCCTTACATGGACGATTCTTCAGAGGCTTCCCAATCCTCTGTCGAACCGCAGCAGCCTGTTGTTTCCGAGTTTCCTGACGGGGGACCGGTTCTCGCTGAGCAACCCTTTGGAGGACCAGTTGAGTTCAATTGGCCCTTTTCGGACCCTGTGTCTGAATTGAGATTAGGAGCTGATTTCCTTTCTCTTACATCGGGTTCACCTTTTGTTGCTGCTGTTTTTCCTCCTAGTCCTCGCCGTCTTTTGCGTGATTTAACGGCAGGATCAACCATGAGTGATTCTGGTGAGGAAATCCCAACGTCTGGTGAAGACTATCAGCTCTTCCCACGAAGATTGTTTCAGGGAGACAACTTTGAGCTGGCTGACATGTCAACAGCCAGTCCTTCTTTACCACAGGGATATAGATCTTTGGGTCAGATCATTTCCGCTGCAGCCTCTATGGGAATATCATCTCCTGCTTCGAGGCCAGCTGCTACTACACCCGGGGTGTCTCCTCAGACGCCTGTCACTTTTGTTCCCGTCCGGCCCACTGTCTGTGTGGCCGCCTCTTCTCCTGTTGTCTCAGCATCTGCTACTAGGGCTAGGCCAACTCCTGAAGATGTTTATCTAGCCACTGCTATACCGGAGAACATCTCTCCGGAGGAGTATCGGTTGTCTTTGCAACAGCCGAACCCCGAGGTTGGACCGTCCTCCCAAGACCCCTACCGATCTTACTTTTCGCACTATGCACAGGATGGTACTCCCGTGTATGCTTTCCCAGGTCAGTACGACGAGCACGGGGATATTTTGCGTCTTCCCGCTCCTGAGGCTTATCTCTATGCTCAAGGTTTACCTTATAACCAGGCTTATAACCCGCAAGGACAGCCTTTCCAAGGCCAACCTACGGGCCAACCTGGCTATCTTTATGATCCACAGGGGCAGCCCATTCAAGGCTATCCTGTCGGCTAACAAGGGCCATCGTACGGTCCGCAAGGACAATATTATAGCCCTTCTGGTCAACCTGTTCAGCCTCAGCCGGGGTATCAACCGGGACCGGTCTATGGTCCTGGGGGGCAAATCCAGCCTTCTTTACCGATGCAACCGCAGTATCCGGCTGTTTCTAACGTTGCATATCAGCCGGGACCATCCTATGGTTCTGCTTCAGGTCAAACCGGTTTCCAGCAAGCACTTGGTCCTATTCCACCAGCAGGCCAACCGGTTCATCCGGTACAACCCGGTGTCCCGCCTCCAGGCCAACCGGCCCATCCGGTACAACCTGGGGCTCACTTACAACCAGGTTAACCTGCGCAACCGGCGCTGCCTGTCTATCTGGGTCAACCTGGTCATTCAGGTCAGCCCTCTCACCCGGGTCAACCTGTTCACTCAGGTCAGCCCTCTCAGTCGGGTCAACCTGTTCATTCAGGGCAGCCCGCTCATTCCATTAACCCTGCACAGCAGCCGGTTCATTCAATGTCGTAGCCAAATCAACAGATGTGCCCTACTTATCAGGCTCCATAGGATTCCACTTTTCAGCAGCCTACTCATCCTCAGGGTGGTTATTATCCTCATGGTCAGTCTCAACCGAACTATAACCACCCCAGAGGCTCTCATTATTATCCTCCTCCACCCGGTTTTACCTACACTCAGCAGCCAAATCCAAATGCTGCTTATATGGGGCCGACACATAATCAGGGTCCGTACCCTGGTTATCAAGCCCCGCACTATGGTTACCAGCATCCAAATCAGTCTGGTTATACAACCTACGCCCCCTACGGTCAGAATCCTGCAGTAAAAAACCCGTAGGGGCAAGGATATTCACAACCATCGTGGAGTATGGGTACCGGACCTCATCCTGGGCCGGGCATGGCAGTTAATCCTCCATTGCCGTTCCTGGCTACCTTGGAGCTACCGGATGTTTCAAAGTTGACCAATGATCTGATTTTACATAATCCGTATTGGCCTCCGGTTCCCACCAAGATACCAGGTGATTTCCCCAAGTTTGAGGGAAAAGCTGGAGAGGACCCCCAGGGGCATGTGATGACGTATCATCTTTGGTGTTCGTCTAACTCTTGGGTCGACGATTCGATTCGCCTGCGCCTCTTCCAGCGTCTTTAACTAGAGCTGCTGCTAAGTGGTACATAGAGTTATCCCGTGGCATTTTCCAAGATTTCAACTCTTTAGCCATGGCTTTCCTCACGCATTTTCAGTTACCGGTTCGGTATGAAGCCGGGCCAACCTCCTGACTTCCCTGAAGCAGGATAAAGCCACTCACATCTCAGATCACATTCATGAGTGGCAGCGCCGTCGTAGACTGATCAAGTTTCACATACCTGATCAGATACTAACTCACTGGTTCACCACCTCCTTTGTGAATAAAATCGCTCAGGATATTGCGATGGGAGCGTGCGCGATAGAGGAACAAGCCATCGCGCGTGCCCAATACCTGGATCTTGTCTATTCTCAGTCCGGAACGCTTTATGACATCTTGACTGATGCTCCACGGCTCGGGACCTCTAAGGCTCCGCCTACCCCTACGGTGGATGGTGTCATTGGTTCTGTCTCTCAGAATTCAAAGAAATCTTCGAATGGGAAGCAGAAGGCTAATTCTTCCAAAAATACCTCTGCTAATCCCACCTCATCTGATTCTGGTAAAACCACGGAGGTGAATGCCGTTCAGGCCAATCCTGCGGAAAAATCCTCCAAGGGGAGGAATAAGGGCAAAGGCAAATCTAAATTTGATGCCCCGAAACCAGAATCTAAATCTCATACTGAGGATGGCTCCCAGCGTAAACCGAAGTACCCTTGCCTCATCTATGAAGGGGACCATTATACTAAGGATTTTCCACGATGATCCGAGGTTAGTCAACTTCTTAAAGGCCCAAAAGGGACTCCGGCCGTGTTAAAAGAGCCATTTCCCTCTCAGCAGACCCAGATGGTCGAACAGCTGTCACCATCTACACCGTTTGGGTCTCAGGTTTTCATGGTGAAGAGTGTTGCACCTATCTCTGTCGCTACGCGGTCGAAGGATTACAACGAACCACGGCAGGCACCCAGGAAGGAAGTTGCAGATGGGCCACCTCCCCCACCTGTCTCCGGTCTATTGGAAATTGAGAAGCCTTCTCCTGAACCCGTTGTGAAGCCACCTCCGAAAGGTGTCCTTCGAAGATCTTCTTATAATCCAAATGCTCATGCCGCTCAACATTACAGAATTGTTGAGGATTTGGCACAGGCGCCGTCTACCATGTCTGCGCTAGAAGTTCTTCAAAGTTGTCCTTCACAACGGAAGGCTTTACTATCTGCGATCGGGGGCATTGATCCTGCCGACTCGAGTCTTCTCACCTTCGATCTGGAGAATTTCACTCCCCGGCTTCCACATCAAATCGCTCTGGTTATTCAAGTCGGGATTAACGGTCTGAACATTCATAGGGCTGTCATGGATGAGGGTGCATCTACCTGCATTATGTCCTCCGCTTGCTAGAAGGCCATCGGCTCTCCAGCCCTGTCGTCATCTCCCAATGCCCTTGAGGCATTTGATGGTCGGGAATCTAAACCCCTGGGCGTTCTCGAGAGTCTAGCGATCACATTACAGGGAAAAACTGTCAACGTAGAAGTGGAAGTGGTTGACGCTAAACTCAACTACAATATACTTCTTGGCCGCAGCTGGACCCATGCCATGCTCTGCGTGCCGTCCACCGTCTTTCGATTCATTAAGTTCCCTCACGAGGGAAAGATTGTCACGGTGGATCAGTTGTCATTTTTCACCTCTAACTCTGAGAACAACGTGCCATACGTGGATCAAATTCCGAATACCCCGGACAGTGTAGGACCTGGTCTCTTCAAAGACCCAGTCCTCATGGGTATCTTTCCCGCACCGCCACCGCATACCGCTCAAGTCAACATGTTGTCCAGGTCCAGTGACCCCTGGCTCATTCCTACACCTGAGCAGGTATATGAATTTGGAGAATCCATGCCTTTAACGCCAGTAGAGATCAACTACTGCGAGATTTTTGCTGCATCAAACCCTCCACCTCCTCATCATGCTCCTTTGAGCATGGCTCTCGACGTCTACTCTCAATCCCCCTGGCTTGGTCAAGCTGATTCACCTGATCCTCTCAGAGAGACTTTTCCTTCCGATGAAGCTATCATTGAAACTATGCCTCTTGAGGAGCTGTCTTGGGGCGATGGACATCATCGCTCCTCGTTTATGCCTAGTTTGGGGGCAATGACTGATTGTATGGAGCGTTATGCTACTCAGGTTCCTTCCCCTCCTCTTCAAACACCCATTTTGACACACGAGGTTTTTTCGGAAGGTAACCTAAGTAACATTACTCAAACTGTTCCAATCAACATCTTCGTTAAACCGGGGATCGTTGAGAATATTCATGTGGGTGTGACTTGTTCTCCCGATGAGATTCAAGTCTATACTAAGATTTTCAAAGAATTCAGAGATGTTTTCGCGTGGTCTTACGAGGAAATGTCGGGGATTGATCCCAGTATCATAGTGCACGAGATTCCAACCTATCCAGGTGCGAAACCCGTGCGCCAACGCTTACGACCCATGCATCCTCGAAAAGCCGCCGCCATCAAGGCAGAAGTTGAAAAACTTCTGAACGCGGGTTTTATTTATCCCATCCCCCTCACAGAATGGGTGTCTAACATTGTCCTTGTCGATAAAAAGTAGGGTACGATTAGAGTTTGTGTGGATTAACGCGACATCAATCACGCTTGTCCAAAGGATAATTATCCCACTCCGTTTATAGACCAGATCATCGACGAATGTGTCGGGAGTGAGATCTATTCCTTAATGGACGGTTTCTCAGGATATAACCAAATCAATATTTCACCTGAGGATCAACACAAGACCACATTCATCTATCCGTGGGGTACTTTCGCGTATAAAAAACTCCCTTTCGGCTTGAAGAACGCTGGAGCCACTTTTCAGCGTGCGATGTCCTATGCTTTTCATGACATTCGCCATATCGTTCAGCCTTATCTGGATGACTTGCCAGCCCATTCCGGTAAGCGAGAGGACCATTCTGAGCATCTCTGCCAGATCTTTCTTCGTTGCAGATGCTACAATATCAGGCTCAATCCTCATAAATACGTCTTCTGCGCTGATTCTGGCCATCTTTTAGGATTCATAGTCTCGAAAGATGGAATTCGCCTTGACCCTCTAAAGGTCGAGGCCATTGTAAATCTCCCATCACCCTCCTCCCTGTATCAGTTACAGAGTCTGCAAGGGAAAGCAAACTTTCTTTGGCGCTTTATCCCGAATTATGCCGAGGTGGCCAAGGGATTCACTCATTTGTTAAAGTAGAATGTTCCCTTTCATTGGGACGAAATTGCTTAGGAATCCTTTGAGAAGCTGAAGACGTTGCTTGTCAATGCTCCGTTGCTTCGTCCTCCGGACTACCACCGCGACTACACTTTATATCTAGCCGCCGCATTTAGCACCATAGCCATGGTCTTGGTGCAGGATGACGATCACGGTGATGAACATGTTGTTTATTACCTGTCACGGAACCTTCTCGACCCGGAAACGTGCTATGCTCATGTTGATAAGTTGGCATTAGCGGCAATACACGTTGTACAATGCTTTCGCCATTACATCCTTTTGCGTACGATAACAGTGGTTTCAGACTGCAACCCTATGACGTATATTCTTTCTAGACAATTACTGGGGGGCAAGTACTCCAAATGGATTGTGATCCTGCAGGAGTTTGACTTAGAGTTCACTACTGCTAAGTCAACTAAATCACTGGTCTTCGCGGATTTGATATGTTCTCTCCCTACAGACTCTTCTCCCTCACACTCTGAAGACCATATACCGGACGAAACTCTTTTCCTCATCAGTACTCGTGACCCTTGGTACGGTGACATAATAGTGTATCTTCAGAACTCGACATTTTGGTCTGAGTTGGATAAAGCTGCCCGCCGTCAGATTCGGCACCAGTCCCAACCCTACCGTATAGTAGGAGATACCTTATATCGCATTGGAGTAAATTCGGTGCTCCGGCCATGCCTAACCTTGGAAGAGGCTGAGAAGGTCCTAAATGACTGCCATAGTGGTGCCTGTGGTGGACATATGTCCAGGTATGCTACTGCCCAGAAGATTCTGCGAGCAGGTTATTTCTGGCCTTCCATATTCAAAGACTATATCACCACAGTCCGTAAATGTCATGCATGCCAGATATTTCAGCGCAAGATGCGCGCGCCGCCTTTACCATTGCATCTCGTTATTACCGTCGGCCGTTTTGTGAAATGGGGCGTGGATTTTATGACGTGTAACCCTCACTCGGCCGGGGGGCATGCGTATATCATTGTCGCCATCGACTACTTCACCAAGTGGGACGAGGCGATGCCTACACTAGCTGCTGACGGGAAAACGACTGCTCAATTTATATTCAACCACGTTATTGCATGATTCAGGGTTCCTCAAGCCATTGTAACTGATCACAGTACTCATTTCCGAGATTATATGATGGCGGAGCTGACTTCAACGTTGGGCTTGCGTCACGACAGCTCGACACCATATTACCCTCAAGCGAATGGTCAGGTTGAAGCAGTGAACAAGGTTTTGGTCACTATGCTTCAGCGAATGGTTGGTATTCACAAATCCAATTGGCATCTCCAACTGTTCTCAGCTCTCTGGGCATACCGAACATCTGCAAAGAGTGCAACTGGGTTCACACCATTTCAATTGGTGTATGGCCTGGAAGCAACTCTTCCGGTTGAATGCGAGATTCCTTCGTTGAAATTAGATGTGGAGCTTCTACCTAATACTTCTGCTGAGGAAGAACGTCTTCTATATCTGGAACGGTTAGATGAAACCCATCGTCTGGCTGCTTTGGTTATCGAAGCACAAAAGAAGAGGGTCAAAACTCATTTTGATCAATCTGTTTCTCCTCGTTCCTTTATTGAAGGAGACCTCGTCCTCCTGTACGATCAAGCACATGACAAGCTTGGAGCCGGTAAGTTCTAGCCTATGTGGCATGGGCCCTATATAGTAAAACGCGTTTTGAAAAACGGGGCCTACGAGCTTATAGATTATGAAGGAGTTTCGCTGGCGCAACCCAGAAATGGGTTGTACCTTAAAAAGTACTATGCCTGAAGTGATTTATTGGTGTGGTGTGTGTACATAGGTGTGTGATTTTCATTTGTGTGCATGTATAGTGTGGTGTGCTTTGTAAAAATATTTCTGCTGATCGGGTCTTCCTGGTTGTGCAGATGTCTATTCATCCATTTGTTGGTTTCGCGGATGGTGCCTCCCGCAGTACCAGGAATCTGTCTTCAGCAGCCTGGGTAATCTACGATCCTGTTGGTGAGTTGATCAACCTGCAAGGAGTGTGTCTAGGACGTACCACGAACAACATCGCGGAATATAGTGTTGTGTTAGAATTATTAACCGAGGCAGTAAACCTTGGTATCCGTGAATTGCTCGTGTATCTAGATTCACAACTTGTGGTGTTACAACTGAACGGACACTATTCGGTAAGAAACTCGTCCATCTTACGTCTGTATCTGCGTATTCGATTACTGGAAAGGAATTTTGACTACATTACATATCATCATATACCCAGGCATTTGAATACATTAACAGATGCAGTAGCAAATTTGGTATTAGACAGACATTTGCACAATTTATAAATCATCATCACAGGTAAAGAAAGATCCATCCAGAAATAGATATGCACATATATATAGATATCGAAATGTTTACATAGAGTGTGTCACATAAAAGTCAAAATATACATAATCATCTTAAATACATCTGGAGACGATACATCTCTCAAAAAATAGGTGTGGTATAAATACTAAGAGCTAATCCGCATGGTGCTCATGATAGCATGTGACTGCACGCACTAAGCATCTCAGGATACGGTGGATCCGACTTGGAACTCCCACCGTGTGACGCTGGTATGCCATCGGTACGTCCGCCAGCCGAGCATAGTCTGGAATCCCTCAGGCAATGCCCTCAAGATTCTGGATCAAATCCTCTCCTCTGGTGCCCTCTCCCTGAGGATCAGGGGCGAGTTGAGTCCTCCATGAGATTGGAGACATCCCAGCTGGTCTCTCAAGTCCCACATCTGCATACATATATAAAATGTGTTAGGACGAATGTGTATTAACAAAAAAAAAACATAAAACATAAAATCAAAAAATGACGTCTTACCCAACTCCTCGTCCCAGTCATCTCCTTCTCGCAGTGGGAGATCTAGGTCTCCAGTGAAGTCAGTTCCCGCATAGGGCCAGTCTTCCACTACAATCAGCTAGTGCCGTAACCACCTAAAGAACTCTGGCCTCCAGGACATCTGTTGGCCGCCTCCAGCTCTGGGCATTAATGCTGCCCAGCGAGCCATTCTTGGCTCTCGTGGTATCGGATCTACTACTGAGGCCCCTTGGCCCTGGAAGATTGGTAAGCAATCCAGAATGAATGATACCAGGATGGAACCATAACCAAACTATTTCAGTTTACCTTGTTTGCATTTTGTGAGCTACCTTTTCATATTTATTGTTACTGCTGTTGCCCAGTCAAACAGTAAGGGACTCATGCATTCTGAGGCCAACAGGAGTTGGGCCTTTGTGGCCTCGTGTGGTGCCTGTGACCCCGCAACCCGCGTGATGGTATGTAGGACAACTCTCAATGCCAGATCAGGGATAGTGTGGATATCCACCTTCTTGCTTCCTGATCCCATTTGTGCTCCTCGGCACACTCGTGCCATCACTTCTTCCATCTTCTCCCCAGATGGTCTGCTTCCAATCAAGACATGGATCGGACCTCTGCGGGACAATCCAGTGATAAAATAAACATCAGAAACCTCCAGCTCTAATACCTGATCTCGCAACCTGAACACTTGTTCCTGTTCATCCCAGATACTGATCAAATACTGGAGGAGCTCGGGCTGAGCTCGTAGACAGGGTGTAAGGAAGAACTTCTTCAGCCCACAGTTTCTGAGGGCATTCATGCAAGCCTCACTTTGGATGGCCTGTTTATCCTCTTCTCCATGCTCTCGTTCTTTCCATTCAATCACCATTTTGCTTGATTACCTGGATTCATATGGTCATAAACCCTTAGTTAGATCTCTGGTAGGCCTCAAATTCCATGCAATTTGGTTTAAATATTGATTTTTTAGGCGGAATTTTAGGTTCGGCCGCTGGCGTGGCTGTTTTGTGAACAGTCACGCCATGTGGCGTGAGCACTTTGTATAAAAGAGCCCATTGGCGCGGGTCCATGCCCGATACCCGCGCCAATGAGCGCGGCCCTAAAATTTCAAAAGTGGCCACAAAGCACTGATTTACAGGGTAAAACTATTAAAAATGGATGAAAATGTAGAGCAGGGAAGCGCCTCTTACCTGTAGCAGACGAGAAACTGAATGGTCAACCGGATCTGTCGCAATCGCCGTCAGAAGTTTCTGCTCCAAATGGATCACTGTTGCTTTTTACCAAGGTAAATAGTAAATGTAATTTTATTTTTACCAATTTGACATATTTATAACTTTTTGACATAAAATGAGTTGTAAAAAGTCATTTTTATCGAATATTTTTATATGTTATGTCGAAAATGGATTTTACGCTTGCTTGGTATGTGCAGCAGCAGGTTTTTGTGACTTTAACGATGGAAACGAGTTGTATTTTATACTTTTTCGGACTTGGTAAATACACGAAAAAGTCACTTTGGAGTCATCTTTCAGCTCTTTTCTGACTCTCTAAACATGAAAAGATTTCCGAGGCCCTTGTCGTTTCGATCTCATTAAATTGGACATGAATCGACATCTACCCAGTATACGTTTAACCCTTTTTCGGGCTGGGATGGATTGATTACGAAAAAGGAATACCCTAGCCTATCGCGACTAGGAGGTTTTCTCGGATATTGTTTTCTACCTTTTCGGATCTGAGGAACTATTTACGAAAAGGGACATGTGGAGTTTACTTTTCTGCTGTCTTTTCAAACTCTCTAAACATGAAAAGACGCCGAGTTCTCCCTTTGTCAGACTCGTTAAACCCTGATGACATCGGATCCAGTCGAAATGACGTTCTCCAAGTTCCTCCTTCCTAGGACTCGTTAAATGCACTAGGATGGATTCGCCCGAAGGGCGGACTTATATTACAAGCATATGCTATCCCCTTCAAGCTTGTTATCAAAAATAATTGGGGTACTCGCCAGAAATGGTGGGAGAAAAATGGAACCATCGTCGTTTTCGTCAGCAGTATGTCGCTCTTAAACATGGCACTTGTCTGCATTCGTGTCGGGTTGGGGACATCTCATCTCGTTTCTTCACTTTGCCTCTGTGGGTTTGGATAATCCCTTTTGACCTCTCATCTGCTCATTGCCTCGTCACCATGACCTCTGATCCGTTGATGTCAAATACTGCCAAGTCCACTGTCGTGTCGTTTATATGTTCAAGAGAAGTTGGCCTCTGCAGATATCAACCTTCCTCTGATTCTCATACGATCCTGATTCACAACAAAACATCATGTTTCTCTATCTCGTGTCGATGATGTGGGAACATTATGGCCCACCTTCGATCAAGGTCACTTCCTGTCGACTTCAGCTCATTATCCAGGAAGTTGATCTAGAGACTCCTTTATGGTACCTTGGAGCCTGCATGCTTCAATGGCAGGTTCGTCGCATTCGACGTGAGGTTTTCATCATTGGCCTCCGATCGAGTGATTCTGTGGGTGTTCGATGCCAACTCATTGATTCACACGCCGTAGATTGTACCTGCAGTACCTTGAGGGCCATTGTAATTATTGGTGGTTCCTCTCGCGTCTGTTAATGGCTTTCATCATTGGCTGGTAATCAGACGATGTTCCTGCATGTTCAACTTCAGCTCACATATTCGCATGCTCAAACTTGTACTTTGTTTGGGTCGAGATGGAGCACAAGACCCTGGATTGTGTCTGTTGTAATCCAGGGTGCGATTGTGGATTATTATCACTATGTATATGACTCATTGATTGGATGGCTGCGACCATACCTGAGTCTATTTATTTCATCCTCGCTCGATGGCTACGCCCATACCCCGGATCCGGATTATAGTGTACTCGGTTTCGGATGGCTGTGCCCATACCACATATACATCATGTACTTGAGATATCAGTTGTATTTTTCTGCACAGGTTTTCCGATGGCGGGCCTTCAGTTGAACATGTTCTTGTAAAGCATTTCACCCCTCTCTCTCTCGGGCCTCATACTTTAGGGGGCATCTGTTACATAGTAATTTGTCACCGTCCCTACCATTCCCCGTCCCGCACAATGGAGGACCCATTTTGTGACCTATGAACATTGTCATGCCTTGAAAACATCATCAATGCATTCCTCTAAGCATGAGCTTCAATTTCCCTGAAGACATCTCCTTGCAAAAAATCATGAAAACATCTCCTTTTGCATTGGCGTGGGCAAACAGTTCACCACTCACGCCAATGAGGAAAATCCTACAAAGAGGCCGCGCCAACTGGCGCTCTGTCCCAGAGTAGTAGTCGCGCCAGCCAATTTAAGGAGTGTTTTTTAAATAAAGATGGAAGAAGTTGTGTTTCAACAAACTCAGAAACCATTGCCTATCTTGAGTTGGGAGGTTTGGCTGTGGGAGTCCTATGGAAGGGAAGTGGTTTGCCACCTCCCATGGAACCTTCCTTGTTGATAGGGCCAATCCCACAATAATAGGGATCCCAACTCCCTCCTTCCCCATCTATAAAAGCCTGCTCAATTCCATGGCAAGCTAGTCTTGAAGTGCCTAAGCTTCGAATCTCCAAATTCCCAGGAGCCTTTGTGCTGTAAGAGTCCTCTCTCTTCCCTTAAGGCTGACTCAAGTAAGGAGACTATCGTCGAGAGACTCTGGAGAGGTTTTCCCTTTCCCTAGCGAGCTTTACGAGACGTGAACGACTGGAGACCCATCCGAAGGAGACCACGACGTCAGAACATTGGCTGTAATCTCTTTCGATTGTTATTTAATGAATGATTACGATTATGGTTCCACTCTGTTTTCGATTATTTTAATATGAGTAGTATCCTTTCTGACTGATATTTAGTTGCATATGCTGGATTTTATGCTTGTATCTGTTTGTTTCTTGCATGTGCAGGTGTCCATCCGCGAAGATCGTGGAGGATCTTGAGCTGCCGAGGCTGAGGAACGGGAACGCTCTCTTCTTCAGATCGTAGCATTGGATTCCAGGTAGGCCTCCATCTTTGGTCTTTTCATTCGTAACTAGGAACTTGCGTTGTAACATTTCGTGATTGTTGCTAGACCCCTGCTGGGCTAGTAGGGATCGCCTCAGTCTGCAAAGGGGATTTACCTCCTCAACAGA
>CM076579.1:1065920952-1065943452 GCA_034641835.2 Pinus albicaulis
TTCTCTGATACCAATTAATGCAAACATGTTGCAGTGTGTCAGAATAACACTTCAGAATGTGAGTTCTTTAAGATTTAATAAAGATCCCCTCTATTCGTAACAGGGATTAACCTTGGGGGTTAGGCACATACATATGCTTCACGAATCAACAATGGGTTTTATAACCCTACACGGACTTTACATAGTGCAAATCAATGCAAAAACCAACACAAAACGCACAACCGCAGGAGTTATTTTACCAGAGGGTCCCACCATCGCACTTCGAAATCCCCACAACTTACACATGAAACGTTAAGCGCTAAACTTTAAATCTCGCACGATGCAATGTTTCGTCGCGTCGACATGTGGCCTTCCGCACTTTACATCACAAACCTTTTAACTTTCCTTACGATGGCCCTTAACGTTATTTCCAATATTCTGCGATTTGTGATCACCGTGCTCAATCCCCACCATTGGTTTCGGCAAGATCAGGCGGCCTATGCTAATTCTCTCTCCACACCACTTTGCATCGTGAGTTATTAAACTTAACTTGTGAAATCTCTTAACCGCTATTCTCTGCGATGTGCAATGTCTCTTCACCCGTGATATGATCTTCCATCGTTGGTTGGTTGCATCCAACAACCCTCATCGCACCTGCAAATCTGATTTATCTATGCTTTGTAGTCAATACAATATTACATTCAACAAAGAACATGTAAGGTCTATAGACCCACCGTGCCTGCAAATCCGATTTGTATTCTCGTTATTCGTCTCAAATACAGGTATTTGTTCTCAACAGAGATTCAAATATTAATTTAAAAAACAAGGAGCTCGATCAAAGCAAAAAACACCTGGACTAATCTTGGAAATAAAGTATTGTTCTAAAACAAAGATTCTAATCAAACAAAAAACACTTGGAAATAATTTAGAAAATAGAAAACATAGATCCAAGCCCTCAGATAGATGGTTTTAACATTTACTTATGCTCCTCTATTCTCTCCTTTCTCGCTATCGATGGTAGAACCCCGTAATGGTGTCTTTGGTTTCATTTTATCCTTCTCCAAAATCCCCATTTGGTTAGGAAACTATCATTCAGTGTCCAAAGCAATTTATTCAACTTATTCAACTAAATTCTCAACTAATCCTAAATTAACCATTCTTTTATTATGCAAATTACATTGGCTAAGTTAGCCCAAATTAAACTTAAACAATACTCTAAAAACCAAGAAAGACAAAGTGTTCAAATGCTTAGGACTCCTAGCCCTCTTTCCAAGCCACAACATGTGACAAACTTTGTCACATTGCTAGCTCTACCTTAATGCTCCTGCATCATATTGTTGAAATCAATGCAACTACTTAAATTGACATGTAATACATATTGCATTAGTATTAAAATTAATGGACTACATTGATTCATGCTCTACAACCTAATATGACATAAATGTACATTAGTAACACTAGTCATATATTAAGAAACTTATAAAAATAATATAATCAATATTATATATTAATTATAGGTTTAAATAATGGAGAAAGGAAAAAACCCTAGCAGACCTTTGCACCAGGCCGACCTCCATGAACTAGGGTTTGCTAGTTTTCATGTTGGCTACCCTAGGCATACCTCCTCCCCCAGAGTGATAGACCATGATTTCTCACCTGGACAGCTTCAGGCTCACCAATGAAAAACTCCAGTGGGGGTACGATTGCTTCCCCCCTCACATTCTAACCTCCCATAGGGGTGGCGGCAGGGGCTAATACTGTTAATCAGCACAACTCTGGCCCATCTCAAGAAACTACAGGAGTGACACCTACAACGCAGCCGATAAATACAAAAGTAGCAGCAGCAACGAACACTAAATCAACAACATGCATACCAAATAACTCCAAGAAAGCAGTGATAGAACTCCCAGCGCGCTGCATCAATGGTATAATTCAGTTCATGAAATATCATGCACTGATATGCAATTTCATGGGTTTCTGGCCCACTGAAAAAGCGCTGAGAGGATGGATAGCCTCAAAATGGAAACCCAAATGCCATATTGACCTACAACTGTGTGCCAAAGGCTTCTTCAATGTACTCTTCACTTGTTCTGAAGACAAAGATAGAATAAGGGATGGGGGTCCCTATTTCTTCAACACTGCAAGTCTATACCTCAGACCCTGGACTAAGCATTTCAACTCAGACAAACAGGATCTCACTTGGGCACCAGCCTGGATCTAGCTCTACTCTCTGCCCCAAGACTATTGGGACAAGCTTACCCTCAGAGACATTGGCAATGCCCTAGGAGACTTCGTCAAGATCGTAGAGGAGACCAAGATCAACTGCTAAACAGCCTATGCTCGCATATGTGTCTACATGAACCTAACCGAACCGCTACTAGGCGAGGTAAGTCTGATGCATGAAGATTTTGAATGGAAAAAAACTGTAGATTATGAGCACATCCCTTTTAGATGCAGAAAGTGTCACCAACATGGGCATCTCTTCAGAGACTGTCCCCTAAACAAGAAAGCTACTGCTGAAAAGGAATCCAACAAACATGAAGCAGAAGGATTCACAAAGGTAGCAAGCAAAAAAAGACATAGCAGGAGAGCTACCCCTTGGCAAAATAAAAAATGACCCACAATTAGCAACAACTTCACAGATCTAAATCAGCTAAATGAAAACTAACTTGAACCAGTCATCAAAGCTGGGCATACATCCATGGAGCAGGCCCAGTCCTCAATGGCTCAACAGGACAAGCTCCCCCTTAAGACCTTCCTGAAACCACCAACTGCAAACGCCACAGGGGAAAACAACATGCTAAAGGGAAAAGAACATATTAGGGAATCGATCCCAGAAGCGATGGAGGAAGAACCAGAAAGCGTAGATATGGAAGGTCTGGATCTCATCGGGTTAGAGGAAGCCTGCAAAAAGAAGGACTACAAATCAATTCCAGAGCAACAAATCAAAAAAATGGATGAAATTCTCGCTAGAGCACAACAAATCCCCTCCTTGGGTATCCATGGGGGCACGCTCATCAACACAAAATACTTCACAAAAGAGTCCCGCAAAAGGGGTAGGAAAACAACCTTGCAAAGAACCATAGAAATTGGGAAAGAAATGGTGGGTTCCAGGCGATTCCCCAAGCTGACTAGATTCTACGCCCTCACCTCTAATAATATCCCATGAAGCTCATATCTTGGAATATAAGAGGGCTCAACAGCCCCACGAAGCACAGGATCATAAAGAAAAGGATTACCGAGGAGCATCTGTCAATATTCTACATGCAAGAAACTAAATGTTCCAGCACTACTCTAGATACCATCTTCAAAAAAAATTGGAAAGGCAGCAATACAATAGCGGTTGATGAAAATGAGGCATCTGGAGGCTTGACAATCATCTGGAACCCCCAAATCATCTCCTTAGAGAACTTTCATGCTAACAGACACTTCATTCAGGCCAATTTTCCCCTGATTGACATGAACATCCATGGGCTTCTCACAAATGTCTACTCTCCACAAAACACTCAACAAAAATTGGCGCGCTTGGACAACCTAGCGAAAATCAACAAACAAAGATCCCTCTCACTCTGGCTCTTGGGAGGAGACTTCAACATGATAACCAATATTCAGGAAAAGAAAGTCAGAAGGATGCATCTGGAATCGGATAGTAATGGATTCAAAAAATTCATCTAGAGTAATAATCTCATAAATCTACACACCTCTAATGGAATATCCATGTGGAACAAAAAAAGAGGATTTTTCCATCAGATAGCCTCAAGATTGGATATATTCTTCATTACATAAGATCTCATCTGGCTCAGAGGTAACATAGATGCCACCATCGTCTCGGCGGCAAGATCTGATCATTGGCCGATACAACTTCAATGGTCCCAACCAGGTAAGCATGCACCTAAACCTTTTTGCTTTGAACATTGCTAGTTTAGGCACCTGTGGTTCAAGGAAATGGTTTCCAAATGGTGGTCCTCCTTAGCACCTTCTGAAGGTACCAAAATGCTCTAGTTCGAGACAAAACTAAAACTACTCAAAGGCAAACTAAAAGTCTGGAACAAAACAACCTTTGGCAACATATTCGCATAACAGAAAGATCTGGAGGAAAAAATGAAGAAACTACAACAAAATATTATCCGGGAGGGGCGCTCAGCTAAGTCAGAACATCAGGATAAATACCTGAATATTCAGCTAGAAGAAAGATAGAACCAGGAATAATCCCTTTGGAGACAAAGATCAAGAATCAACTGGCTCAAAGAGGGAGAAAGAAATACCAAATTATACCATCGTTCCACCATTCAACATAGGATGCACAACTGAATTACAGTCCTCAAGAACCAAAAGGGGGAAGGGTTGGAAACGTAAGAGGCCATCACTGAAGAGTTGTGCAATCATTTCAGGGAAATCCTTTAAGAACCTAACCACCAGAGGCATGAGGCCATTGGGGAAATTACTCAACACATCCCGAGGCTGATAACAGATGAACATAACAGAATGTTTCTTGTAGCTACCACTCTGTTTGAGGTGGAACAGGCAGTCTTCCAGTTGAAGGCAGGAGAATATCTAGGTCTCGATGGATTTACCACCAACTTCTTCCATTTCTTATGCGATACCATCCAAAATGAAGTCTGGGTCATAGTGGAGGAATCACGCTCCACCCATTGGCTTATACCTGCAATAAATGCCACCTTCATCACCTTGGTTCCAAAAGAAGACAACGCAGCTTCACCAAGTAAGTACAAACATATAGCCCTCTTCGATGTCATTTACAAAATTATCTCCAAAGTTATAGCTAATAGGCTGAAGAAGCTCCTTCCCCTCATCATCTCCCTGGAGCAAACAGGTTATGTGGAAGGCAGGCAGATTCTTGATGGCATCATCCTAACCCATGAAGTCATTCACTCCCTCAAAACCACCAAAAAATCGGGGCATTCTTCTTAAAATTGACCTATCCAAAGCTTTTGATAAACTTAGCTGGGACTACATCAAAAAATTTCTTTTATCCTTTAGCTTCAGTCATACCTGGGTTTGATGGATCATGAGTCTCATCACTTCTCCCTTTCTCTCCATTATGGTCAATGGCATCCCCTTTGCCACCTTCAACCCCTCGAGAGGAATAAGACAAGGGGACACCCTCTCTCCCTTTATCTTCATCATTATGGTAGAAGGATTGGGTCACCTTCTCAAAAGCTCAGTCCATATTGGCGCCCTGCTTGGCTTACCACTCCACAACCTGCCTCCCTCCTCTCACTAGCAGTTTGTGGATGACAATATGATTATGGGTTACCCCTCAGTCTAGGAATCCCGGACCCTCAAATCCATTCTTGATTCCTTCTCTGAAGCCTTCGACATAGAGGTCAACCCTGACAAATCGCAGATATTCTTCTTTCATACCTCCCCTCTAACCCAGTGCACCATCACCCGCATCGTTGGATTCTCCATTTATTCTTTACCTTCCAAATACCTAGGAGCTCTGCTGACTGACTCGTCCATCAATCACTCCTCCTGGAGATCTTTGCTAGAAAAAATGGAAACTTGGCTATCCAACTGGACCCATCGCACCCTCAACATTGCTAGCCGTCTGGTCCTCATTAAATCTGTTCTGCAATCCCTCCCTATTTATCTCTTCTCAGTCCTTGCTGTTAGAAAATTATATATTATGGAGCAATACAACACATACAATATGCGGAAAAATACAAGCACACAAACACATAAAACCAGAGAGACACATCCGAGAGAAATTGGATATAAGTAGTTCACCGATTTGGGCCTAAATACCGAGCAGGCAGGTCTTCTAGCTCTATTATCCAGCAAAAATGAAGAGACAAAACCTACAGCAGATCTGCTGTAATATCCTCTGTTCTCTCTCACAGTCTCCCTCTCTGTTTTTCGCTTTGATAATACACACACAATACATAGCCGCAATACAATGCCCTCATAAAAGCGAGGGTTTTCCTTCTAGGGAAAAAAAACCTAATCTAAACATAACTTCTACCGTCAGATCATTTGCCTAATGAACGGCCCAGATTGACTAGAAATTACTATACTTTTACAAGGCAATTTTACATCTCTTTAACCAGGCACGCCCAGAAAACCCATGGAAAGGGGGCTAAAGCGCCGCCTAGACCCAACAAACAGCAATTAATTACGGGCGGCGTTGCCACCCCTTTTAAGGTACAGGGGTCCAATGTTGTGATACAAAGTAAACAAGATAATCAGGCTCCACACCCAACAATCTCCCACTTGGAGACTGATTGTAGCAACTCCACCGCTGCTTCATTTGCTGGACAATGACTCCTCTTTGGACCTGGCTATTTCTCATCTTCATCGTCATCCTTGAAGACCAATTGAAACTGAGCATGTTCTCAGTTTCTCCCTGGTTACAACTTTTTTTAGCATATCTGCAGGATTCTGGCTAGTGTGTATCTTTTCCAGCTTCAACTCTCCATCTTCCAATACTGACCATATGAAATGGTACTTGAGATGTATGTGTTTAGTCCTTGAATGAAATGTTGAGTTCTTTGCAAGATGAATAGCACTTTGGCTATCACTGTATAGTGTGCCCATATCATGCTTCTTACACAATTCATCCATAAACCTTTGTAACCAAATCATTTCTTTACTAGCCTCTGTAGCAGCAACATACTCGGCTTCTGTTGTTGAAAGTGCAACAACACTTTGGATTTTTGAAACCCAATTGACAGTTGTTCCACCTACAGTAAATACATATCCTGTAGTGCTCCTCCTATTATCTCTGTCACCTGCCATATCTGCATCAACATATCCCTGTAGAGCAATGTTTGAACCACCAAAGAATAATGCTTGATTTGTGGTACCTCTCAAATATTTGAGAATCCATTTTACTGCCATCCAATGTTCTTTTCCTGGATTATTCATGTACCTGCTTACAACTCCCACTGCATGTGCAATATCAGGCCTTGTGCAGACCATTGCATACATTAAGCTTCCAACTGCTGATGCATATGGAACTTTAAACATATAATCCATGTCTTCTTGGGTCTTTGGGCACATCTCCTTACTAAGTTTGAAATGGCTAGCAAAAGGTGTACTAACTGGTTTTTCATTCTACATATTAAATCTTTTCAACACCTTTTCTATGTACTCATTCTGAGACAGTGTTAATTTGCAATTTTTCTTGTCTCTAGTTATCCTCATACCAAGGATTTGTTTTGCAGCTCCCAAATCCTTCATTGCAAATGAATTTGCCAATTTTCTTTTGAGCACATTTATTTCTTGCATATTAGACCCTGCAACAAGCATGTCATCTACATACAATAACAATATAATATAGCTACCATCATTTTTCCTTTTCAGATAAACACAATGATCAGAGTGACATCTAGTATAACCTTGTTCAGACATAAACTTGTCAAATTTTAGATACCACTGCCTTGGAGCCTATTTTAAACCATACAAGCTCTTCTTTAACCTGCACACCAATTTTTCTTTCCCTTTTACCTCATATCCTTTTGGTTGCTGCATGTATATCTCTTCCTCCAAATCTCCATGGAGAAATGTTGTCTTTACATCTAACTGTTCAAGATGTAAATCTTCCGCTGCTACAAGACTTAAAATAGTTCTGATTGAATTCATCTTAACAACAGGAGAAAATATTTCATCAAAATCAATACCTTTCTTTTGTGCAAAACCCTTCACCACAAGTCTAGCTTTGTACCTCTGTTTTCCTCCATCTTCTTCCTTCAGACTGTAAACCCATTTATTCTGCAATGTAGTTTTACCTGCAGGCAACTTGACTAAGTCCCAAGTCTGGTTATGCATTAAGGAGTCCATCTCTTCTTCCATGGCTAGCTCCCACTTCTTCCTACTTTCAACCTGCATTGCTTCTTCATAACATTCAAGTTCACCAGAATCAGTCAACAATAAATAATATAATGAAGGAGAGTATCGTTTAGGGGGTCTACTTATCCTGGTAGATCTTCTAACACCACTTTCAGGTGTTTGAGGTGCCTGCTGCTGTTGTGGTGGTTGCTGCTGCTATGGTTGTTGATTATTATTATTTTCAAGCACCTTTACTTTTTCAGATATCTCATCAAGAACCGTGTATTCCTTTCTTTCTTTTTCTTGTTTCTTTTCCTGCAGCTGATTCTTATACAAGACCTTTTCATTGAATATTACATCTCTGCTCCTAATGATTTTTTTATTTTCATAATCATATAAGCGATAACCAAAATCATTAGCACCATATCCAATAAAGGTACATTTCTTTGATTTTGCCTCAAGCTTTGTTCTGTTTTCTTTATTAATATGGACAAAGGCTTCACAACCAAAAGGCTTTAAAAAAGAGTAGTTTACCTTTTTACCTGTCCATGCTTCCTCTGGAATACCACCATCCAAGGAACTTGAAGGCCCTTTGTTTATTAGATAAACAACAGTATCTACAGCATCTACCCAAAATTGTAAAGGCAATCCTGCATGCAGTCTCATGCACCTTGCATGCTCCATGATTGTTATGTTCATCCTTTCTGACACACCATTTTCTTGTGGTGTTCTTGGCACTGTCTTCTCTCTGTGAATTCCATGCTCTGAACAGTACCTATCAAACTCTTTGTTGCAATATTCACCTCCATTGTCTGATCTGAGACGCTTCAACTTCTTTCCTGTCTCAATATCAACCAAAGCTTTCCATTTCTTGAAAGTATCAAATACATCAGATTTATTCTGAATACAATAAATCCATGTTTTTCTAGTTGCATCATCAATAAAAGTAACATAATAACGAGAGCCACCGAGAGATGATACCTGAGCAAGTCCTCATACATTTGTATGCACAAGCTCCAATTTTTCGCTCTTCTTTTCTTTCCAAACTCTGAGAAATCTGACTCTCTTTTGTTTTCCATAAATGCAATTCTCATAGAAATCCAAATCAACATTCTTCAAACCTGGCAAAAAATATCTTGAGTGAAGAATCTTCATTCCCTTCTCACTCATGTGTCCGAGCCTATGATGCCATAATGCTGCATCTGCTCCTTTGGAAGTTAAAAGATTAACAGAGTTAGAAATACCATTGCATAAATACAATGTACCAACCTTTTCACCTTTTTATATTACCAGGGCTCCTTTGGTGACCTTCCAGGTTTTATCTGTGAAAGTTGTCACACAACCTTCACTGCCTAACTTCCCTGTTGATATTAGATTTATCTTCAGATCTGGAACATGCCTTACCTCCTTTAGTAGCCATTGGTTTCCATTCTGTTGTTTTACAAGAACTTTACCCATTCCAACAATTTTACAGGGTTTATCATCACCCAAATGAACTTGTCCAAAATCTCCTTGAACATAGTCATGAAAATATTTCTTATCAAGTGTGGCATGGAATGAAGCCCCTGAATCTACAACCCAAGAATCAGTAACATTTTCGAAAGAAAGAATCAAAGCATCTTGTAACACATCACTTGTCACATTTGCTTCATGATTGTTTTCTTGCTGTGTGTCTCCTTCTTTTCCCTTCTGAGATCTACAGTCTTTCTTTAGGTGTCCTTTCTTTCCGCAATTCCAGCACACTATCCCCGATCTGGACTTGGATCTGCCTTTCCTTGATTTACTGCGATATCCTGAGCTCTTTCCTCTTTCCATTCTTCTTCCCTTAGACTCTGCACTCAAAGCATTACCCGATGTCTCACCAGAGCTTTTCCGTCGCATTTCCTCGCTAAGGATAGCACCAACAACATCATCAAACTTTAAAGTACTAGATCCAGAGACAGAGTTACTAATGGCCATTACTAAACCATTCCAACTCTCTAGTAATGAGCACAAGAATAACAGAGCTCTAACTTCATCATCAAAGTTTACCCCTACAGAACTTAACTGACTGGTAACTGTATTAAATTCATTTAAATGGTCTGCAACAGATCCACCTTCTGACATCTTCATATTAAATATTCATTTCATAATAAATACCGTGTTTGAGGCTGAGGGTTTTTCATATAGTTTCGCCAACGTATGTATCAAACCCTCTGTTGTTGTTTCCTTCGAAATATTGAAGGCGACTGATGCCGCAAGACACAACCGTACTGTTCTGAGTGCCTTTATATCGAGAATGTTCCATTCTGCGTCTGTCATGGCCGCCGGCTTCTTTGTTTTTCCGCTCAATGGTAGGTACAGATCTTTCTGATACAGATAATCTTCCATCTGCATCTTCCACAGCGAGAAGTTTTAGCCGTTAAATTTCTCGACCCTAAACTTACCATCGTCTACCATTGCTCCCACTCGAACCAGGAACCCTTCTTTCCTGCGAGTTTATCATCCAAATATACCTTCAACTCTGATACCAGTTGTTAGAAAATTATATATTATGGAGCAATGC
Source organism: Pinus albicaulis (assembly GCA_034641835.2). Classification (NCBI taxonomy): domain Eukaryota; kingdom Viridiplantae; phylum Streptophyta; class Pinopsida; order Pinales; family Pinaceae; genus Pinus; species Pinus albicaulis. The sequence goes on from CM076579.1 coordinate 1,065,931,268, forward strand.
AACACATAAAATATGTGGAAAAATACAAGCACACAAAACACATAAAACTAGAGAGACACAGATAGACGCGGTTCACCCAGTTTGGGCTACGTCCAACCCGAACAACCAGTCCTTCCTTTCTATTATCCAGCAAAAATGAAGATACAAAACCTACAGTAAATCCGTTGTAATATCCTCTATTCTCTCTCACAGTCTCCCTCTCTGTTTCTCGCTCCGAGAATACACACACCATACACAGCTGCAATACAATGCCCTCATAAAAGCGAGGGGTTGCCTTCTAGGGAAAAAAACCCTGATCTAAACATATCTTCTACCGTCAGATAATTTTCCTAATAAATGGCCCAGATTGACTAGAAATTACTATATTTTTACAAGGCAATTTTACATCTATTTTTAGCTTCGAGGGCGCTGCCCCCGAAAACCCCCGCCAGGGGGGGGGGGGCTCTGAAAAGCGCTACCGCCCCCCCTTGGACCCCCCACGGCAGCGATTAATTACGGGCGGCGTTGCCGCCCCTTTTAAGGTACAGGGGTCCAATGCTGTGATACAACATAAACAAGATAATCAGGCTCCACACCCAACACTTGCAACTCCCAAATGGGTCCTCAAATCCATGTGCAACTTGCAACGATATTTTCTATGGGGAAGCACCAAAGAAAAAAACAAATGGGCCTTATTCAATTGGAAGGATGTTTGCACCCCTAAAAGTCAGGGGGGACTAGGACTATGTGACCCTGAGCATAGAAATACCATAATGGGAGCCAGCATCTAGTGGAAATGGGTCTCTAACCCCAATACTCCATGGGCCAAACTATGGGCAGCCAAGTACGTGCAATACTGGCCAAAGGAGGATCTCATAAGGTACAGCCTAGATCCGGCTGGATCCCAAATCTGGAAAGCAACAAGAAAGAAAAAAAGGATGATCCAAAATCACAACTTCTGGGAGCTGTGAAGTGGTAATCAAGCCAAATTATGGGAGGACTCCTGGCAATAGATGCCAAGCCTCTCCTCCATCTTCCACAGAGCTCTATGGAGTGCGGCTCTCCAAGGACGACAAAGACAAAAGGCTCAAAGCTTATGGATGAACGACACCTCCCAAGGCTACAGGAAATGGCTACATAAGAGCAGATGGCAAGACAATTGGAACAATGAAAGCCACACAGAAATCTAGGAGGAGTTCAGTACAAAAAGAAAAATCAGAGTAAAAATAGGACCTGACATCCTCCGCTGGGGGCACATGCCCAACGGAAATTACTCAACCAAGGAATCTTGCAACATTATTCAGTAGCAGAACCCTAGACCAGTAGACCTCATCTGGAAAAATATAGGGAAGGCCAATCTATGGCCTAAAATAGCTACATTCCTATGGCTGCTCAATAAACGACGCATCCTCACATGGGAGAATCTTTTGAAGAGGGGGTTTGGAGGACCCTCTAGATGCGCTTTATGTCAGGATAACTTGGAAGCCATCGACCACCTGTTGGACCAATGCCCTACCGCCAATTTCTTGTGGGATAGAATTGTTGTCTTATGCCGATGCTCCAACCGAGCAAGGGGAAACATCATCAACACCATCGGCAGCTCGCAAGAAAACCCATATACCAGCACTCTCCTGAACAGACTATGGCAGATCATTTCGGGCATCCTCATTTGGAACATCTAGAAGGAACGAAACAACCGCATATTCAAGGAGAAGGCATCCACTTCTGATCAACTCTGGGACAGGATCCATAACAACCTCTCTAAAACTCTGGCCTTAGACGCCTGGAGTTAGGAGGACCTCCCCACCTCTGCAGCATAATGCCACATATGGAACAATTGGAAAATGAGTCTAAACACCCCTATGGATATCAATCCTAGAAGCGCAAGTATAACCCCTACTTCCGAAAAATGGTCTCCCCCCTCTAATGGCTTCTTTAAATGCAATTTTGATGGAGCGTCCAAAGGCAACCCTGGTAATGTAGGTTTCATAGGCATTATCAAGAACTCTCAAGGAGATCCTCTTAGAATTTACTACGGGAACATAGGTTGGGACAAAAATAACTCAGCGGAGTGGGAAGGGCTTATACAGGGTAATCAAATTGCCATCAAGCTTCACTACTTCCCTTTGGAAATGGAGGGAGACTCGCAAATCATAACTATGGCTGCCACAAAAATCCTCCAAGGCACGTCTTCCTCAAAATTTTCCAACAGTTGGAGACTTTCCCATAAGCTCAAGATGTTGGAATTGTTGATTCACAACCACAGAGCCATCACTTTTGGTCACGTTCGCAGGAAAGCCAACTCTGTAGTGGATCTTCTGCCAAACAAAGGGGTGGAAAGAAACTATGAGCTGCATCACTCCATCCTTACATAGGTTGAGGGGGAATCTCTCAGACATGATTGCCTCAATCCTATTCAAAAAGATTTTCTCCCACTGGATGTGGGTGACAGAATTGACACGCTTGATAATCACATCCCACACTCCCCAAGAAACAAATATCTCCTGCGCAGAGCCTCACATGTTGCGGATCCTCAAACCATTAGCCACTTGCATGAGACTCACAGAATAAAAATGATGACGAGAGGACGGGAACTGCGTCACCATGTCCAGAGATTCACCTCGCATCTATCACCATTAATGACCATCATGATTAACTTGTATTGCAGCCATCCCCCTTCTCTCGAGCCTGCTCAGGTTTTCAATCATAGCACACAGATGCATGCGAAGCCTACTCATTATTATCCTAATCGCACACATCCCCACCCCTTTAAAAAGATGAGCTCTTAGCCCCTTTCAATCCATAGTCTGTTATCTCTTCCTTTCACCTCCTTAACTCTGCTCTGGCTTTTCCCTGACTTTAGAAGGCCGCGAAGCTCTACTCTCAGCATAGTGCGGCGCAGTATCCTTAGGGATACTACACCCCTTCTTGCGCACCTGCTGCCCAGATATTCCTTCCCCCTGAGGCCCATCGCTACTTACACTTTTGTGCACCCTATCTTGAACCACTCTCCCTTGCCTTTGCACGCAATGGCACCCAGACTTCGCCAACGAACTATCCGTGGAGGACAGAGAGGGGCTCTCCCTAGCCATTATCACCGTGGTAAGGACAATCGTCTAGAGTCGACGGAAGTCTCATCTTTCAGTACTTTTGCACCTCAGAGTCTCGATCCCGAGCAGCATGCAGAAGCCCCTGGGCAAGCTACGCAGAGAGAAAGATGTAGCCCAAGGAAGTCTACCATATTTCCCCAAACGCACCCTCAACACTGCAAAACTAACCTGTTTTCTGTTCAAGAGGAGGAAAATTCAGATTTGTACGTCTGGGTGATGGACTCTAATGGCATCTGGACGCGCGCCCCTAATGGCATGGATCCAGACTCCCCCATCCTCTGCGCACTAGTCCGCAATCCCAGGTGTACATCGGTGGATGCAGAGGATGTTTCTACGTAGGCTCCTGCTTGCCCCACTAAGGAGGAGGCCCCCAACAATGATGATGAATATGAAAAGTGAAGCCTGCACAGCTGCACAATTCTCCTATGTTTTTTGTCATCCTCTCTTTTTGCTATTGTTTACTTTGTGTTTCTTATATATGCCAGCGCTATTGCACATAATGTAATTTTTTGTTTTAAGTTTTGTTCGGGCTGGTTTCCTCCCCCAAGGCAGCCTCGAAATCATGTAACAAAGGTTGGGATTGGCTAAGCGCAGCTTGCCGACCGAGCCTGTAGCATATGCAACTTTATGTTTTCAAATTAATAGAATATCCCAACTTACCAAAAAAAAAACTATAGGTTTAAGGAATAAAATTAATTTAATAGATATATTAAAAATAAAAACACATACCTAAACTATTTCAAACATCCAAAATCCAATTAAAAAGAGAAATGAACTAATTATATCTCTTTCTCTTTCTATGTTGAGATATGATTATATATCTCTTATATAAAGTTGTAAAAACTATCTCTCATCACAATCAATATAACATGAAGAATTTTAAACTAGAAAAAAAGTTATATATATATATATAATTGTAATGCCTTTACCTAATATTGTTATTTTACATTATTTTATTAGCTTACTTGTTAAGTAATTGACTTTTGTGCTTGATTCCAATAAGTATTATTATTATACATATGAGGTATGTGTATGCTAGCTACATACCCACACCTCGCATGAATGCATTAGTATTCTAAAACTTAATATGTTAGATGATTAATTAATGGTTAATCTTGATTAATGATCAAGCTTATGGTTATCCTTTAGCTTGATTGATGACTAATCTTGATTAATATTTAATTAACATTAAAACCTTATTTATACTTAATGATTATGTTTTAAACATGAATCATTTAATAATTAAATTAACAGGATTCTTTAATTTGAATAACATTTCAAGGATAATACTATTGTATTAAATTAATGAGGGTTGGTTGGGGAATGGACCACATATGTGTTAATTAAGGGACAAAGGGGTAGGTGGAGTGATAAAGAGGGGTGTGGCTCGAGGAGGGTGTTAGGGGGAGAAGTCAAGGCATTAAATTCAAAAGAATGAGGGGGGGGGGGGGGGGGGGCATTCATGACATTAATGATTATGGTGAGAAGAAGAGAATGGGGGGGGTGGGGGGGCTCGTGCTTTTTTTTTAGTTTTAAGTGGGGAAAGAGAGAAGGAGAGAACCAAGTGGAGAGGAAGGAGGGAGAACTCAGACATATTTATTTATGATTGGAGGGTGTTGGATATATTTTGGACACACTACAACTACAATTGGACTTGAGATTGGAAGGTTAGGGAACTTGTGGAAATTCCCTAGGCCAAGAATTCATATAGACATTCCTAGTTGGAAGGGCTACATGTTTAGTTGAGTGGTCCCAGTTGGAGCACAACATTCGAGCCATTGTATCTTCCCTTTTTCTTCTTATTATTTATTTATGTAAATTTATATAAATCTCGTTCCTTACATGTTTTAATATGTTGTAAATCAAATATGTTATTTTATTATATGTTATTATTAAAAGAATATATGTTGTGAATATGTTATTTTTTTTACTTTGAAATTATACAAAATGTTTATGGTTGAGGACCACAGGTTAGGTCCCCGCAAAAATGAAAAATTATATTTAAGTTTTTTCAAATGAACACTAAATTATTGGGAAGTACATTACTTATTTTAAATAATTGATTATGATGGGCTTTAAGAGAAACCACATATCTATCACTTTTTATGTGTTTCTTCGACTTTTTATTCATAATAGTAGTTTATTTTTTAGTGCTAATTAGACAAACACAGTTTTTTTCAATTGATAATTACTTCCAATGAGATATGATATTACTTTAAGACACTCTAGAACATCATTAAGAAATTGCACTCAGAAAATTAAACTGGTCAAATATTGATTGTTTCAAAAATTTGACTCCTTGATAACTTTGGCCACTTCCTCAAATAAATTCCCATGTGTGTGTGTGTGTGTGTGTGTGTGAGAGAGAGAGAGAGAGAGAGAGAGAGAGAGAGACAGAAAATATTAGTGATGAGTGTGTCTGAAAATGAGAAGTTCAGGTGTCTTTTAATAGTGATTTTAGGGTGCCCAATTGGCATGTCTCTTTGAAAATTAAATTTAAAATTAAATTAAATTTTGTTTCTTTTAATTTTAAATTTGATTTTTTTATCTTTTAACTTGTGTAGCTAGGGAATACCTCCTACAACTACCCAAAAATTAACACTCCATATTATCTAGGGAGTTATTCACCTTGACTTCCTCGAGATATCCACTTAGTTAAAATATTTCTCCATCCCAAGAAAATATTGAATGATCCTGCTATGTTGATGCATCCATTCAGTTCATGTTCCATTCTAGAACCATGTTGAAATCATATTGCATCAACATTATGCAAAGTATCTAGTCACCCACCAGCCAAATTCTCTTTGGTGATATAGTCAAGTACTCCCTGACAGAGTAAACACAAAACTAGTCTTGGGCCACCAACTAACCAAGTCGTCACTTGGAACCAAGTCAATTTTCCTTAACCAGTGGTGAAATCCTAGGCCCATTTACCATTCCCCATGTCGTCACATATTACTTGAATTGTAAAATTACTTGTTTGATGCTTAAAGGCACTCACACTAGCCACTAGCCAAGCAACCCTTGGAAATATGGTCAAAACCTTTTAACCGGGGGAGAAATCTAGGCCCTAATTCTATTTGGGCCACTATCCCTAGCCACATTACATGGTATCTAGTCAATAATCTTGAACTAGGGAGAATGTTTTCCTTTATGTTGAAATATCAACACTTCCTCTCAACGAGGGAGGCATTCTCAACCACTCCAATCTTGTCCCTAAAGTATATAAACTTCATCTGGAACAAAGGATTTATGATAATGTCAACTTTCTCATCCATAGAAATGTATTGGATCCTCACAACTCCCTTCTATACCATGTCTCGAATGTAGTGGTACTTGATCTCAATGTGCTTCGATATATCATGGAAAACTAGATTTTCAAAAAGCTTCACATAACTTTGATTTTCACACTGTATCACAGTTGTCTCTAGCACCTGTTAAAACAATCTTGGGAGTAGCTTATGAAGCCACATTACTTCACAACTCACCAAACTAGTTGCAATATACTCAACTTATGTGGTGCTGAGTGCGACATATGTATGCTTCTTGTTCATTTAGAATATCATAATAGAACCTAAACTAAAGAAACATCCTGATGTGCTCTTCCTGTCTTCGACACTTCCTACCCATTCAAAATATGTGCATCCCTACAGTTGTACTTCACCATTTGAGACATATCTCAATCTATAACTGACTGTGCCACGCAGATCTCTAAACACATGCTTTTTTGCAATCTAATGTACATGCATAGGTTTCACCATGAACTAGCTGAGTGTGTTCACTGCAAAGTGAATATCAGTTCTATTATTAACCAGATACATTAAGGATTCGATCAACTGTTGATACATAGAGGGATACACCAAATATGAGTCATAGCCTCTTAGCTTCTTCAGATTGGTCACCATGGGAGTGGCCATGGACTTGAAATCCATCATCCCAAATATCTAAAGGATAATAATAATATAGTTCCCTTGAGAAAGATATAACGTGACTTCTACCACTCTTCTATTCCCAAGAAGTAATGCATCGAACCTAGATCCTTCATCTTGAACTCAGAGGTCAACTCCCTCTTAGACTGATCAATGATATTTTATGCTCCTATAAAAAACAATTCATTAACATATAACAACAAGATCATGGGCTTACTTTTAAAAACCTTGTAGTAAATATTTGGGTCGACATCACTCTTGGTGAAACCAAAACTCATTGATTATCCATCAATTTGAGAATATCAAGCATGAGGTACTTACTTGAGTCCATACAAATCCTTCTTCAGTCTCCAGACATGAGACTCCTTCTCATGTAACTCAAAGCCCCAAGTTTTCTCTATGTACACTTCTTCCTCAATCATTTCATTGATGAAAGCGGTTGTCACATCCATATGATGCAATTTACAACCCACAATAGAAGTAATAGAAGTAATAGATCTAATTGAAGTGTCTCTGGCGACTGGAGAAAATGTCTCTTTGTAGTCCTTTCCCTCTTTCTGCGAGAACCCTCTTTCCATGAATCTCGCTTTGTACATATCTATGTTACCATCTAGTGCATGCTTGATCTTGTAGATCCACTTGGAAGTCACCACTAACTTCCCCTTAGGTCTCGACACAATTTCCCACACATAATTCTTCATGATAGACTAATATTCCTCCATCATGGCATCCTTCCAAACTTGTTGGTCTGCTACCTCCTTATAGTTGGATGGCTTAGAATCAATGATGTGACTCATTAATGTTGCATATCATGAGTAATTCTTAGGACATTTTCTTTCCCTGAAGGTGCCACGGGGAGCTACATGCCCCTTTTCATCCTCCATTATACTACAAAACCATGTTGACCTCATCTTGGATTCTAGAACAATGACCCTAAGTGGGTCCACTGAATCAATGGGCCCTTTTGGGTCTTCTTGATGATGTAAAATATGTTCCACTAGTGCAAAAGGCCATGAACCCACATCCTTGGGAGACTCCTTCTCCTTATCATCATGAGAGTCCCTTTGGATCTCCAGTAGGTTGCATCCTTCCATTCTACCTGACTATATACTCCCTCTGAACTAGAAGCGATTTCTATCATCTGGCATGGTTCTAGATTTTTGTACAATATATCCCTCTCAAACACAAATAACTCTTGTTGAGTTTATGCTCGATCCTAGGAGAATCCTTTGAGATTCCCTTTAAATATCCTAGGTTAATTTCTTATGAACACTTGTGAATCTGTGTCGCTATTCACCCCACACATATTCTCTAATCATTTATTCATTAGTGCTGTGAGGTTAAATCTCTCCTCATATTAAAATTTGTATTTTTCTCCATTGGAATTATGCTATAATCCACCCACATAGTGTTTGATTTTTAAAAATTATTCCTCCATAATTTATGTGATTATTTGCATAAATTTAGAGAATCAGATAAATTTCGGTGGAAGTAGAAAGTTAATATGCAATAAATTATTTATATTTCAATCATTAAACATATTTACAAGGAATTATTGCCTACCATAGTTTATAAAATTCTTTGCATAAATTTAAGAAGGAGTAAAAGGAAATATGTTGTACATAAAGATTGTAATAACCCCAACAATTTAACACTTCCCACCATAATTTATGTTTTGATACCACATCGATTTTCTAGTGCTAATTAGACAAGACATTTTTTCTACAACTAATAATAGTTTCCAATGATTTATAATATTAATTTAACACACTCAAGAACATCATTAAGTAATTACACTCGAAAAATTAAACTGGTCAAATATTGATTGTCTCAGAAATTTGACTCCTTGGAAAGTTTGGCCTCTTACTTCGATAGCTTCCCATGTGTGTGTGTGTGTGCGCGCGCGCACGCGTGCGTGTGTGAGAGAGAGAGAGAGAGAGAGAGAGAGAGAGAGAAATGTGAGTGATGAGTGTATGAAAATGAGAAGTTCAAGTGTATTTTTATTTTTATTTTAGGGTTCTCAAGAGGAATGTCTCTTTCCAAATTAAATTTAAGTGTAAATTTAAATTTCTTTGTTTTAACTTTTGTAGCTAGGGATTGCCTCCCCCAAAACTACCCAAAAATCAACAATAGTCAAGCCCTTATCACTATTATCTAAAGAGGTAGTGAAAGATAATTTGTTGTTGTTGTTTTTTTCCTTCCTTCTTATTAGACTCAACCTAGTTTGGGGTCAACCCCAATATTGAATGGAAGAATGATCTTCCTATTTGTAGAATGACACTGGGTTTGTGTAAGGCTCAATCGAGTCTAAACTATTTGCAAGATATTTTTTATCCCCACAAGTGTCTCCCACCCTCAACCCCTCCAAATAAAATAGTTTTTCACAAATCAATATTAGATTTACATGAATTATACATTACATATATGAAAAAATCATATGAACAATTTTTTATTACAACTATTATGAATAAATTCCATCCAAATAACCTAACCCAATCCAACTCAACATAGCATTAATAAATAAAAGTTAGTAACTAATTGAATATATGGAACTTATTAAAAATAATAATAATAGGAAGGTGATTGACAAAAGAGAACAATAGGATTAATGAGAAAATAAAATCCCAAAGACCATATAAATTCACCATCCTTGTAGGGCACATTATCTAGGGATCTTAAGTGGAGTGGATGATCATGGTGAGAAATAGAAAAATCTTGGTTGCCAACTTCCCACGTCACTCATATTATTTTTAAATTTCAAAGGCTTGCTTGGTTTGCCATCATCACTATGTTTACAACATGCAATGCTAGCCTAATTTGAGGAATATATATGTGTGTGTGTGTGTGTGTGTGTGTATTTATTCATTCAGAGTCTGTCAAATACTCAAGGCAAGGTTTCAATTTTGATTTTGGCTCATGTATTAACAAATTTTCCATAGTGTCACACAAATTTACTTGATATGGAGAAAATTATTACAACTATGAGATAAAATTGAAGCTTGGGAAACTTGAATGGTCTTGTAAAGCCTCCCTACACTCGCTTATGCTGAGACACTTATGATATTTCACAAACTAGTTATGGGCTTACACTAACATAAATTCCCAATAATGTTTCTTATAATGTCTTAATTTCGTCTTTTTATTTACAATATCAAAATATTGATGGGTCCAAAAAGAACTGAAATTATTGTTTAAAGACATACTATTCCTTTAATAGGTAAGGGTTTTTCTCAACAAAAGGGAAGGCATCAACTATAGTGAGACCTTTGTCTTGGTTTCAAATATGAACTCTATTTGAATGATGCTTTCACTCGCCACTTATTTTGGATGGTAGGTATATCAAATGGAAGTCAAAAGTTACTTTCTACATAGTGATATCATTCAAGAGATTCATATGAGAAACCCCTTAGTTTTGAGAATAATGGTCGTGTTTTGTGTTAACTAAAGAAAAATTTATTTTGTTTGAAACAAGTCCCTAGGGTGTGGTATGTAAATATTGACTATTTTTCTTTATATTAGTTTCAAACATTTTAAATTAAATCACAATATATATGCATTACATTTTAATGGGGAGAAATTACCTTTTGCATTCCATGTAGATGATCTAGTCATGAATCAACATTAATTTAATTTTGGGTTTGGAGAAACAATTAGAAAATATTTGGAATCAATGAAATTGAATCATTGTATTTTTTTAGGGTGTCCAAGTCTTATGAATGGACTATGGTATTTTTCATAAACCTAATTATGTGTTGAATATTTACAAAATCTTAGAGTGAGAAACTATAAACCCTATATTGCAACTTAGGAATAAGAAGTGAATCTAACCAAGTAGTGTGATTCTACGAAATTCGATGCTACACTCTATTATAATCTTGATGGTAGCCTTATCCATTTAAATCATAATCAACCTAATATTTCCTTTGATGTTAGTGTAGTTTTTTGGTTTATGTAGGATATGTGAGAAAGTCAGCTTAAATCCATAAGGGAAATTGTTCGATATATCAAGGGAACTTACTATATTTGTGACATATCCAACCCCTTAATTACATATTAGGGATCTAGGACATAGTTAGACCCTACCTTGAAGGTACATTATGAGGATATGGTTATCGAAAAATATTTTTTCTTCTGTCACCTCAAATCACATTTCTGATACTTCCATCTCTTTAGCTCATCGAGATATTTCCAACAATAAAAATTTCATCTCAATCCAAGCTCCAGGAACAAAATTATGTTTCTTTGAAGTTTCATCCCTTTAAAGGGCCACTTCATCATTCATATTTCCACATGGTTTTCATGTGGAAACTCGTGGACACATGTTTTCCTTGCATCGATCCATTTCTTCTAGCTAGTCGTTATATTAGATCCCGCCACACCAGAAGTTTCATAATGGTTCAATTGTAAAAAATTTCAATGCTTCTATTTGCCAATATACCAATACAACTGCAACGTCAATATTTCTATAGGTCTGGGTTGTTGATATACTAATATAGCTCTTATCGTATGATATGTCGATGTAATGTAACTCCAACACTAAATATGGAAAACCAAACAAAATTATTTATAACTAAAATCCTTCACAAAACATTTATGAGTTGATAGGAATTTGGCCAGTGCAATATGCCACCTCATAATTGTACTACCCAATCACATCTTACCATGTGGTGAAGGTTGATGTGTCTGACATGTGGCATGACTAATGTGTATATCGACGATTTTCCACGATGCTACCCCCCTGAACTCCTGATATGCTGATATGCAGATAGGATAGCTTGACATGCCAAGTCAATCATAGACATCTAATCACCACCTAACATGTGGCACATGTTGACATGTCCACTTCCACATGGAACTATTTGTTAAAACTTACCAAATGGAAATTAGTTGAGAGAGATAAATATAACAACAACAAAACACACACATAAACAAGTGTTTATCCTAGAAAACCACAATTTGTGGAAAAACAAACTAACATAATATTATATTAGTGTCTCTTGGAAAAACCCAACAAGTAGGAAAAGTGATCCTTTACCGCTTACATCCTTGGTACATTACAATGAAGTATTCCTAAGCGTTTTAAAGGCTTTATTTCATGCAATCCATGGGCAAAAAACCATGTGTCCAAAACCACCACTATTTGACCAAGCAACTTTTAATCTTTAAT